>JAOWAR010116200.1:0-12048 GCA_028571005.1 Clathrina lutea | reverse complement strand
TTTGGATTTGGAAAAAGAAAGAAAGGCTCCTCCAGTCAAAAAGATCTACGGGTAAAAATCGTGACGGCAATTTTTTTTGTAAAAATAGACCGGCGCTCGTTGTGTGCGTGTCATTGCATTGCTGGCCATGGCATGGTTGGTAATACCGTATGACGTGGAAAGGCCTGCTGGCATGTGTCTTGGCTAGCTGTCAGTAATTCAATGCGGAGAAGGCGATCAGAGTTCCACCTCCCTCGTTCATGCTTTCGCCATATAGACCCAGCACTGCTTCGACCCCAGCCGGTCAGTAAGAGATTGGTTCCTGGTCTCTCCAAACAAATGTCTGTTATGTTCTTAGGAAGAGCAATACGAGAGATAGATGCGCCCAGTGGGACGCCTTTCTCCAGGTGCAAAATAGCGAGATCATTCTCGAGAGTTTGCCCTGTGTGAACATACTCAGGATGAATAAAGACCGCTTTAACACGGCGACTCTGTTCTCCATTCTCCCGCTGGAATGGCAATAGTTTTCCAACTTTGACAACAACCTCTCCGCTGTCAAACTGCTCTTTCGTGATCTTCTCCACACAGTGTGCAGCTGTTAAGACAAACCTCTTTCTTAACAGGACACCGCCACATAACACCAAATCCGGTCTGTTGTTGATTCTCCGTGTGTCCCATAGCATGACCTGCCAAGGTGCAACTGTACCTTCGAAAACTGGGAGGCCATTGGTTATCCTGCCTTGCTGCTCCCCACCTACAACTGTTGTGATCACAGGACAGTCTGGTGGAGAAGAGGAAGGACATTAGAAAAAAAGAAAGGATGAATCTGACCTTGCAGAATATGTCAGTATCTTTAATGCACTTTGTACTCGGCCAATATTTACACTAAAAATTACATCCTGGCCAGGATAATATTTTTGCTAAGGTTGCTGAGAACTGTTGAGTTTTAAATAATTTCTGTACAGTGCAGAGGGGCCAAATCAGGCCTGTTTTCGACTCCATGGTTCCCTTCTTTCATCAGCACCTGTCAGCGCAGCGAAATAAAACGGCGGGCAATGCATACGTCACAGAAGCCAGCAAGAACTGCACTTCTCGTCTAGCTCGCTTCACTCGGCCGGCGAGAAGTATTATGCTCTGATGGAGTTGCAAAAAGGCTTTGTGTAAAGAAAGACAGTTGGGGAGTGGTAAAGATGGCCAAACAGCTGTCCAAATGTTTCAGCATATCAAGGGTTTCTTCAGTGGACTCTTCTCTCTTCTGATAATAAAGAAGACTGGCTAAATTGGAGAATCAAGTTTCTAATGTTACCATGCTTACAATTTAAGGCAGCAAATAATTAATGATAGCCATTTAAGTAAGGAGCTACAGCCATCCTTCAATTAACCCCCGCTGTGAGAATCTTGGAAGAAGCTGCATCTCCATCGCAGATCATAAGTTTTCACAAACGTTTCTCCCTCTCCAACTGTACAAACGATCTTTGATGGCTAACACTTCACCTTCGGCAAGAAAACAGACATGCAAACTGACTAGCTTCTCCTAATACATTGTGGCAGTTCAGAACCTCGACCTTTTCAACCAGCCACTCCATGTGAAATAGAGCTTTCAAGCTGTTGTATGTAAAAATTAACTATATATGTGTGTATTTTTGAAACTTAACAAATGCACTTTTTCACATGGGAAGGAGAAAACTTAGCCCCTGCCCCAACAATGAATTAAACGCAAGGCCACACAAATCCATTGCGTAGCTCAACCAACTGAGCATGCCGACTCATCAACAAAGTCAGAGAGTCAGAGATGCGACCCATTTCATGTGTGCTGTTCACACTTTCCTAGCCTGATTGCGCAAGTGTAGAGGGCAACCTCGACCCTTAGGACCCTTCAACTTACCCAGGCAATATCCATAGAGGTGGGAACACGACAAAATTTTGACTGAATGAGGACAATAACTGTATAGATTTGGTAGTAAAATCACAGGCTCATGTTCACCTGTGACAGTTAGATTGACTGTCCGGCTGACTTCCCCGAAGCGATTAGAAGCCAAACACTGGAGAAGACTCGAATTGTCGGCGGTAGAATTCAGAAAGACAATCGAAATATGGCCGGAGCGTTGTGAAGAAACAATTATTTGGCCATTTCCTTGTAGGTTCTTGAAGGTAAGTGTTGGAATGGGAACTCCTCTGGCTGCACAGAGCAAGCTGATGCTCCTCCCACGTTCTGTGACCAAACTTCGGGGAAGCTTAAAGAGAAGCTGTGGAGGGCCTTAAGCAGGAAGCAGATATCACACAATTATCACAAAAAAAAGACCCCGAAAGAAAGACCATCAAACACTCAACATGACAAACTTTCTTGAGCTGGCTAAATGGTTCAAGCAGTTGACTTCATGCAGGACTTTGAAGTTCTGTTGTTTCTTCTGTGTTTGTGTGTATAGGCACCCTTCCCTTCAACTTTTCCTATTTTCTGAGCTTCTCAGTTAAGGAATGAAACTCTCCGAAACAATTACGAATGGATTCCTGAGAGGGACTCGGCAAAATGATTAGGTTTTCTTACCAGATACTACGTAAAACCCCACTAGAAGAAAATAAATTTACTGAGGAAAGAGCAGAAAACAAAGAGGAGCGAAAAGTGGTGGTTTTCGGCCAGTAAATGGACAAAATGTGTACAGAAACCCACAGTGGAAGTTGGGTAAGGTTGGCTTAAAGTCGTCACAGGTTTTATTCCTGGACTGCATGTCCCTCGATTGGGAAAATGAAAATGAAAACACCCAAACTCAGAAATGTACCCGCTCACATCGCTATGCACTAATGTCATGGCATAGGCCATTGATGCTGTTGGAATACATCCGCTCTTCAAACATCTACCTCTGTTACGTGAAAACTGAGGACGTTTTGGAACTCTCACACCCTGTTTTGGATATCAACAATTTTGAGTACGCGGGCGAGTGTTAAAGCAAAGTTTTTCAGTGGTTCGACCTTCTAGAGTCTGCACACAGTTTTGAGTAAATGTTTTATTGTCAGGCACGAAAAGGTGGACAACAGTTATAAAGAGACGTTTCAGACTAATACTCCTCCGGGGCCTGTTTTGTTAGACCTGAAGATTGTGACGAGAGAGAACTGCTAAGTACTTACTACCGGGCAACAGGCGATTTATATTTGTAAGGGATAACTAGACAGAAGGTGCAGAGCGGTGAAGGATTGCGTGTGAATCTGTTAGAGTGAGTGAGAGGGCAGGTGAAAGGGTGGGGGTGATTTAAATGTGAGGGAAGAAAACCTGTGTTAAGATCTTCCAAGCCATGATTTAGTGCAGACCTCATCACCTTGACTGCCAAGGCTTCCTCCACTTGAAGGGGTAATGTGTCCTGTTGGTGTTTTAGGACAGCGAATTTGATCTTAGGCAAGTCTTCTGGGTGGTCTTCTGGTTGTCTTAGCGGTGGTCTTCCCGGTAGCCTGTTCTCTGAACACTGGTGAATCTGAGTGATCTCAGGTCGATGTTGTGTGCTCTCTTGCGCGATCTTGGAGATGCCGTCTGGTAAGGCCAGCGTATCCTTTTCCATAGCGGACGCATGTTGCTGAGTAGACAACATTAGAACTCTGCAAAGTTCCCGGGGCAGGGCACACTTTGCTTTGGCAGCGTTTTGTTTTTGCGGGTTTGGGACCAGCAACAGAGATGATTGTTGGGCCGGTAGAATTCACTAGCCATGCCTAAATTCCATGCTTTTTGAGGATCCGATGAACAGCATTGTTGAAATGGTCGGTAACGAAAGCGCAATTTTAGGATACAAGTGCTAGATTGCCAATGGTCATGGTTTGCCTCAGGCCGGCCATGTTTAAGCTTCGGCCATGTTTAAGCTTCGGCCATGTTTAAGCTTCGGCCATGTTTAAGCTTCGGCCATGTTTAAGCTTCGGCCGTGTTTAAGCTTTGGCCAAGGTTTTTTTGCACGCAATTTTTCTTTTTTGTCGGCAATCCCACTTTAAAATTTTCGCTTTGTTCCTTTTGGCCATTCACAAATTTCCTTTTCTTGAATTTTGGCAATTTTCTCAAGCTTTGGGATGGGAGCAGATGGGAGCATGAAAAGTATCAGTTTTGTAAGTCCCCTTCTGTTTTCTCCAGGAAATTTATCTCAGGTCTACTTCATCGGCTGGCCTGGAACGTAGACTGTGCTGGCTAAGGTTGGGACACTTTCTTGTACCGAAAGCCTATAGCGCCAACAAATTTCGGTTCACACCTCGTTTTTTGCAATGTTGTACCCCAGGTTCCAATATCTTAGGCTTCACAGTGCCGTGCGCCTACTTAGTGTTAAACTTTGCATTACACTTAGTGTTACAGTTGATGTTTTTGCTCTACTGTTCAGCCAGTGCCTGCAGAAGGACGGAGAACTAGGCCGATACATAGACCGTAAAGTCATTGTTTAGCTGGTGATGGAGGAGAATTATCTTGTATGAAACATATACCGGTAGATCGAAGTCAAACAATAGATAGGTAAGTGGATAAACGTTGTTATCTCAGAATATCCCAGAGTATACATGTAAGGGTCCTCAATCAAGTGTCTGTTGTCACAATCCTGGATGCACACATACAAGGCTAGAAAGTCCACACCCTCCAAAGCAGGTCTAGCGTTGTCAATGATTCAAGAAAGAACAGTGACATCAGAAAGTGATGATCAACTCACTGCCAAATCTCAGCACTATCCTTGCTCTTCCCTGAGAACTGTTCCTTGTTGTGTAGGCACACTCAAACTCCCCCTCATCACCACGTCTGGCGTTGAAAATGAGAAGTGACTCGTTCTGAGCTGTGTACATTCGGGAGTGGTCCAATGTCATTGACGGTAGCCGAAACCACCTTATCCCACCCACATGCTGACGCATTTGATGACTCATCGGACAATCCAGTGTGATGTTTGAGTTAATGCGTCCATAGACAATTACTGTGAGAAGAGAAATTATTAGTGACGGTTACTAACCAGTTACCAATAGAGCCATGAACAGGGGAAGGAGCCTTGCTGCGTGGAAAATGCTTAAAACAGTATCCTAGGCCTAAACTGACTGTACAACATCTCTCGGACTTTAGGCTGCCGGTATACGTACGCATGGCAGTTAATCACATCCACACTTGGATGTGATAAGGAAGACACGATAGAAGAAAGAAAGAGTTGAAACTTTAGTGAAAGTGAAGAAACTGCCACCTTACCCTGACTAGGATTCAAAGTTTCAAACCCGGTGACCCACAGCATGTGGGGCTGGTGTTCTACCAGCTCGGAGCTACTGGGACCACCTCCTATTCCAATCAGAATGAGAGGAATCTCAACCACCTCCTTTCTGCTTCACCTACTGCCCTGAAGTCAGAGCACTTTGGCCTTTTCCGCTTCCTTTTTGGGACCAGCCATGGTCGAACTTCTCACTCCAAGCGGTCCAAGCGGTCCAAGCGAAATGACATATTAAAATGATGTGATCTGATCCTTGATTTTAGAGTCTTTTTTGTACGTAAGTAACGACAGCTCCAGCCAGCACCACACTATGGTAGCCTTCGTCAGATTCTAATAACATAATTATTGACAGAGAGTACAACGTTATTCTCCTTTCCTTTTTATTGTTCCTATTGTTCTTACTATTTTTATAGCCTGACGAAGACTACCACAGCGCGGCCGAAACTGTTGTTACTTATGAACAAAGGAGATTGCAATATCAAGAATCAGACCATATTATCACAGAGCCAGTCAAGAAGTTGGTTGAATTTTCGAGAATATTAATGGCCAAATCCTCTGAGTTGAGGGCAGTAGGTGAAGCAGAAGCAAGGTGGTTGAGACTCCTCTCGTTTCGACTTGGATCAGAGCCAGTCCTTGTAGCTGAGCTGGTAGAGAACCGGTCACACATGTTGTAGGTCCTGGGTGCGAGTCCTGGTCGGGGTAAGAAAGCACTTTTTCCACCTTCACGGAAGCTTCATCTCTTTTAACATGCAAGCAAGTTCCATTCAATGACTCCTAACCTGAAATGCAGTAATAGCTGGTATCTACACATAGAAATTTCACCGCATTTTGACATTGTATCACACATATATTGTTTGCAGTTCAGACCACAAGCAATTGGCTTACTTTCGTTCGGGAGTGAACGTGAAGTCACAGTCTGAACCTTGAACATGACATGCCTATCAAACCACTGCAGTCCCCTGGCCTGACCTTCACACACATTCGTCTCGCTTTACCCAGTGTTCAATCAGTGCTTGGCACCACTCCATGATTGGTCACATAAAAAAATATCATTTTCAGATCTCGTAAAATCCTGGCTGTTCGTGCATTAAGCCCAATTTTCATAAATCCTGCCGGCGTCAGTCTACGAATAATTAAGGGCCACTATCATCCACTTCTGGCCCAGCTGATCCCTGTTTGTAAAGACTAATTTTAGTACATAATATGCTCTCTTTACAAGATTTGCGAAAAATAGTTGCCCATGAAAATGAGTCTGTTTTGCATTCTCCTTAAAGGCATGCTAATACTATGGTTACCATGGGTACCTGATGCAAATTCCGGCCACGGCCGGTCCATGCACCTCACGACCGTTGTGCACGCTCAACTCACCTTTCGAGTTTTGAGCCATGCTGACATCCTGCGAGCACCATGGACAAGAAGAAGCAAACGGTTAGCTTGCCACTGGCAGTTGCCAAACAAAGAATGCAAGTTTTCTATTGTTATGCTTCGAGCCTTGAAGTTAAGGGCCGTTGCTTTCTAAAGCACGGCGCTGGCGGGCGCGCGACAATAAAATCGCTTCCTGCGGATACACGACTTGTCTAGAAGGACATACCGCACAGCCGGCGATCACGAGCAGCACTGTAGTGATTGCGATCAACGCCATGGTGACGGCTCGTCCTCAGCGCTAGCTACGTACAGATCTCGGGGCCGGGGCTGCTCGATATCGCGAGTTCGTTCTCAGCCAGCGGCTAGTCAAGAAGTGCAAGAGCAGACGAGAGATACCCTTGTAGCCACACTTCCTGCAGTACGCACTTCCTGCACTATCTTGACCGTACTTTTCGAAACGTTCCCAGTTTTTGCCCCAATCCCTGTTGTTCAACAACCAAAGATTAAAGACTGCGGCTGTCTCTTTAAAGCCAGCGAGTGTCACTGCGACTCCGTCATGTTTACAACCTTATCTTGCGCTATGCGGTTTACTAGCTCATGAGGCGTAGATCGACGGCGACACTACAACGCTGTGGATTGCCCTCAGTCTTGCAGCCCCGGCTCAAGCTCCGCGGATCAATTAGTGCGCGGCTACAACTTGACTCCGTCAATTCTCTCCTTACTGCTTTAGATCAAGGGGTTAGATCATGTGAAGGGAAAGTCCCGGAAGATATCGGAAAGCACTCATATGCATGGTAACGCGCGTTCTGGCCAGTCTGCTCCTAGTCTTTAAGGGAAGTGCACTGTATTGGCCTTACTGCTTACTGCTCCCACGTTCAACTTCCGTATCTCCTCCATGAGACGGGTATGGTTGGTGTCCGTGCCGACCTGCTGATGGTACATGGCCACAGTAATTTATCATGGCAATCAGTTATCATGCAGGAAAACGTGCCTCCACCGTCGTCGCTCAAACTCATTCCGCTACTCGCCACCGAGTAGAATGTAAGTCGTGCGATGCTACAACACGCAACTGCAAAGTTTTAACTTTATCCTATGTGTGTGATACGGTGACAAGGGCCGTCCCCACACATGGAATTTCGAAGGTGTTTCTTTTCCCAACTGAAGATGCTGTAATCGATTACACAAGTTCATTATGGAAAGAAGCCTTCTTAGCCCAAATTATCCTCCCCAAGTGGAGAAGATTTTTTATACTTCTCTAGAACAGGTAAAAGAACAGCTAACAAGGAACTGGTCACAAGGAACTGACACGAGGAACTGACTGAGACTTCTGCTAGTAAGCCGCTATATACTCTTGGCGTGCGTGTGGTTGCCCACGCGTGCACGTGCGTTGATTCACTGGCGATGCAGAGTATAGATAACGGCTCAAAAGACATCCTACCGAACACTTAATGCTGCGGCGTCCGCCTTGTTACTGATCTAAGCTCATGCTGGGCATGACAGTAATCGATTACACAAGTTCATTATGGAAAGAAGCCTTCTTAGCCCAAATTATCCTCCCCAAGTGGAGATGATTTTTTACACTTCTCGCAATTTCAGTTCGCAGAAAACACCTCAAATTTGAGACGCGTTTAAACCCCACCCCTCAAAGTAAGAGAAATGGAAAAGGAAAATTTCCTTTTGCTTTTACTAACGCTCGTTATAGTGGTGATTTAGGAACGCCTCCCATACTTGGGAACCGATGGCCTGGCATATATTTTGTAACCAAGACTTGAAGCAAAAGAACAAGAATGGACCTCGTCTAATCTCTTAAAAGAAAAGCTGGAAGCATGATGATGTCTTGAACTGTAGCTTCTGGCCTCTACAAATGAATGCCGTTTCAAACCTCAGCGCTCGATTGCAAGAAAGCTTGCGGGGAAGTATGTATCAGTAGCGCGTACACCAAGGCTCCTGCCACCAACCAATTTCGAAATGCAGCGGCAAAGTCTCTCTCTCACGTGTAGCCCGGCCGAGCCGGATGCAAGGGGACCCCCAAATTCTATATCAATCTCCACTTACACACCGACCCTCGGTTTCCATTGTATTGTGCCACTGCTTGCAAGATTGGGTTACTTACTTGCGCCTTTTATTTCTTCACTTTGCAGGCTGTCTTCTTCCTTCCCAGGGAGCCCCATCAGGAACTCATGTGGTAAAAGTGTACTAGAAGTCTGCTGCTAGCATGCATACATGATGCAGGACGTTCCAGTGGACGTTCCATATTACAGTAGCATCCTAGCGACATGCAAGAAACTTAACGCTTCACTTCAGCTTACCAAAAAGAATGGCCTTGCATGGCTACCTGTATTGCATGGCTACCTGTATTACATGGCTACCTGTATTGCATGGCTACCTGTATTGCATGGCTACCTGTATGAGATGAGCTGAAAAAGTGTCAAAAGCTCACACTGAACCTACTACCCCTCCACTGGCCGATGGAAAAAGAACTTTTGACATTTGCTCTTGAAGAACAACTGAACAAGATACACCATCTGATTATTGCAGGAAAGTGCAACCATTTTAAACTGAACTTATTTGAGGATAACAAGAACGGGCTAGCTACAGCGGGGAGGGAGAGGGGAGGAGACCACAACAAAAGAAAGATAGTCTTTTAGCTTTGTGCATGAGAGCAGGAGGATGTTGACACAAGAAGCCATAGATCTGGTGACAAGCTCCCAGTGACGTGCGTGCGGGAATACTGCATCAACTTGCCATGCCTGCAAACAGTGAAAAGAATGGGCGATGCCATAGCATCAATGACAGCTAACCTGTGTCTGTACTTTGCATGTGTATCGCACGTATTAGTGGGTTTCAATTTTTGTTTTCTTAAATTTCCAAGAGCAAGGAAAGTAGATACACTTTCACAATAGACAGTCAGACATCGCTACATGTACTGATAGACAGTCATACATTGCTACATGTACTGATAGACAGTCATACATCGCTACATGTACTGATAGACAGTCATACATCGCTACATGTACATCGCTACATGTACTGCCTAGCTCTCCGGTCATACATCGCTACATGTACTGCCTAGCTCTAGACAGTCATACATCGCTACACAGTCATACATCGCTACATGTGCTGATAGACAGTCATACATCGCTACATGTACTGCCTAGCTCTCCGGCTGTAGACAGTCATACATCGCTATATGTACTGCCTAGCTCTCCGGCTGCAGCCAGCCATACACATGACACTTGCACACCTTATGCAAAGAAACAAGACAAAAGCAAACAACAATATGAACACATTAAGCCGGTGGATTGGTCTGAGCAATTGACACCGGGATTTCCGTTCGGCTAGGCACCGTTTCGTTGCAGGTTCGAATCCGGTCTGTGCCAACTTGTGGGAATGGAGAAAAAAGAAATTTGTTTGAAACACTATCTTTTTACTGAAAAGGAAGATTCCGGCATAATTGCAAAGAGTTCGACATCAGAGTGCCGTGAAGGTCGAACGCCTTTGTATCTGCTGAAGATAGGACATTGATTTCAAACTGACTTTAATCACCGACAGTAGAGAGTCATGTTGCTCAGATAAAAAGTCGTTTGATATGGGGAAGAGTTCTGAGTGTTTTTTTATTTTGGAAAATTTGAGGATCGTAACACTCAGGATCAGTTTCGTCAGTTGTAAGATATAAAAGAGACAGAGCTGCATACAATGTTAATGAAGACAATTCGCGCGCAAAAAACACGGGAGCTCGCCAAAACCCCCATGCTGCGTTGACATTCGCCTCTCTGAAACACATTGCGGAAGAAAATTGGAGCTAGCCCACATCAACGCCCTTTATATATCAACAGTTCTTTCATTTCTTATCGCAATTGACATGATCATTACTTTTATCACTGTTTTGTGCGAAATATTATCAGTTCACGGGCCAATCTGGAAAAGCTTCTATCTCGACTTTCGTTGCAATAAGTGGCCAACATTAGTTTGACTGCACCACCAACTAGATGTATGGCTTAACAACGCCAATTCACACAAAAGAAAGAATTACGAGGGTCCAAACTCCAAAGTTGACAAAAAGAGTTTTGTGAACGTCTCGTTCGGCTACCGTTTCGATGGAAACAACTACATGTATGGCAACGTATCAAAATGTATTATATGTACGTGCGGCCGGAATGGTGACACTCGAGGGTCTTTGATTGCGGATGATGGAAATCGATGAAGAAGAGGATAGCCTTCCAGCTCGTGTTGTTCCAAGTGGCCCCCGGACGAGGAGCTGTGCACCACGTACTGACCCGACTTTGTTTTTGTTCTGCCAGTCGGATAAGCGAGAGCGGCGTGGTCGCCGATGGGTGGAGAAGCTCGTACGCTGCGAAGGAAACTCGACACCGGCCTCTCTGCTCAATGCTGCTGAAGTGAGGGAAAATGAACGAATTTAGTTGGAGATTCGGGAGCAGGATTTGTGGGCGAAGGATGTGCTTTACCATCGTTTGTGCTACCAGTCCTTGACGTCTTCTTCGGCTCTCAAGAAATTTGTCGAGAAAGCACTAGCAGACGAAGATCGATATCAACAAAACAGCGCACGAGAGAGTCTTTTCTTCCCTTTGCAAACTCATTGAAGATGAGATCATCGCGTGTCCCGACACAGTCACCGAAATCTCGGAGCTGTGTGGCAGGTATGCCGAATTTCTCAACGATGAAGGCGTTGAAAGAGTTGTCTCCTGCCAACTACACGATGGCTCCTGAAGAATAGATTGCTGCAGCAGTTCGGAGATGCTGTGAGGTTTCATAGACCTCAGAAGCGCCACGTTGCTGAGTACGTTTTTAGCACCAGTGTTGCCGTGGGACCACTTGTTGAGAACTGTGGGCTGGCCATGGCAACTTTCGAGACTCTACAAGACTCTGCAGGCTTCTCTGGCGCAGATGTCAGCACTGTTGTTTTCCCGTCAGTCCGTGAGGAATCGCGTGTCTCCACTTTGCTACTCACTCAGTACAGAGCTGCCTTGTCGGTCTGCACCTGCACACTTATTTTATGGAAAGCACAACTAGCATCCCTTTTCCTCCCAAACCAACTGGCATCAGAGAAGATGCTGCCTCTGCTCAGGTCCCCACAGCCCTTGTAAATTTTCTTGCATGGCTTTTTCTCAGACACAGCACGGCGTCTGATGGTTTGTCTCTGAAGAGAGGTTAGAACTACCCTCTGCAGCAGATGGACACCACGTTCTATCTGTGGCACAAGATATCATTCAATGTGTGACCCGAGGCTGGAAGTTAGACCGGCAACTGGCAATTCATTGGATGAATCAGCAACCAGCCCCAACTGAGTTACTGGTACTTGAGTCTTGTGGATGCAAGACCGGCTGCCTGTCCTGTCGATGCTGCTGTGCCAAGCATATCAGCTCCTTAGGCCGACGCGCACGGACTTCTGGGCCGCAGTAGGTTTTTTTTTTTTTTCGCTCACACTGCGGGAAAAGCATTACGATAATAAGCCGCGCTACACAGCGGCGCAGGCGGCTGGCAAGCC
>JAOWAR010116089.1:0-12049 GCA_028571005.1 Clathrina lutea | reverse complement strand
GTAATGTCTTCATCAAGGTATTAATTTTTGTCTCTCCATTACACCACATTGTGCCAACTTGGATAGACTTCTTTTCAGATCTTGGTTCATTTTCGAGTAGTGGGTGGGTGGGTGTTAGAAATATATAGTTGGACTACAGCGAAAGGTGAAATGCGGTTCGGTTGTCAGCATGCAAAGTAAAAGGTTACAAGTGCAGCAAGAAGGCCCGTTTCATCAGTTGAAGCGCTGTCATCCCGATACAAAAAAAGAAAATCTTACAAGAAACCAGGTACTTCTATGCCTCGGGTATCTAGAACACAAAAAACACAAGCAGTGTCAAAGAGTGCTTGCTTTGGAGTGTTGTTCATGGCAGTCTGAAATGTTTGCAAGTACTTCTTGGTTTTGTCAGTGTCTTCAATTTCGTTTAAAACCGTGTCATGGTTGGTTTACAGGATAACTTAATTTGTTCTTTCAAAGACAGCCTGGAAGGATCGGACTGAGATAATCATTTCAATGCTTCTGCACAGTTCTTTCCCATGCTCTTCGATGCAAGTTGCTACCATTTTACAGCTAGCGGCTCGAGTTTTTGAGGCATACAAGTCACACTGATGTTTCATATTGCAATGAGGGCCAAAATGACAGTAAAACAACGACAAAAGAGACCTCTTCCTTGATTTCTTTCGTTTGCAAATATTAATTTGTAATCATTTTTGATTTCTCTGGACAACTGAACACGAACGAACATGTCAGAACAAAACGGGTTGTTGTGCTTTTGACGAAAAAATGCCTCCAAGTGTGTGCTATATACTTTTCATGTGCCCACATGGACACACAGCACGTTTGAAAGACTACGAAAAGGAATAAAAGTATTCAGAAGTGAGTCGACACATGAAAAAAAATTATGTAAAAGTCATCAAAAGGACAGGGTGACATCGTTTGCTGTGGAAGGCATTACCAACTGCTCAGACCCAGCTACATATGCACTTGCCATTGACAAAACAAAACAGACAAAAAAAAAAGAAAAGAAAGCTCTAATTGTGGCCATGGTGCCCAGGTCATCTTCTTCCATAACCTGATAACCCTGAGGGGTCTTCTGGAGGGTCACACTGTGTAGCCTACTAGTGGTTGCAACTAGAAGTACTGTCATGCAGGGTCTTGACTAAAAACAAAAACATTCGACAGGAAACTACATAATGTAAGTCTTACCCAGCCCCTGAAAGAGAACTTCAGTTCGATCACTAGAGACAAAGTTGCCTAAGGACCACACACACTGTTCTGATGTTTTTTCAGGTCATAACCTACGCCCCTCCACCCACATAAACAAACCGAATCTCCTCACTGACAAGGAAATGAAAACAAAATATACAATAATCTGAAATCAACAACTTGAAAAGCATACTTGAATGAACAAACACGCTGTCTTTTGTCAAGGCTTCATTCCCGAGAAACAAGCAAGAGAAGACCTCCATGAAGGACAGAGAGGGCAAAAACTTTGAATCATTTTACAAAAAGGAAGACTTTTCTCACGGAAAATGAAGAAAAGCAAGGACGGACGGATTTAGCAACGTCACAGATTCTGCATACAAGCGCATAAAGATATGAATGGATAATAGAAAAGGCATGACTTGTTTAATCAATACCAGCATTTCCTCTCTCATACTCAAATCATTTCTCAATTTGTCCCCCCCCCCCCTCCTCTCTCTCTCTCTCTCCCTCCTTTTCTCTCTCTCTCTCTCTCTCTCTCTTTCTCTCTCTATCTAATCACTACCCCTCTCTTTCTCCCTTTTTCTCTCTCTCTTAGTCACTGGGGTGGTTTCATAAAATTTCTATTTCTCCCCAACCAAAGCTCTGATTATAGCCCCCTGAATCTTCGCCCCCTTTGCGGCCTTCACAACAGCAGCAATCGAAAGACATTTATTGTCCTTCACTGCTCGCAGCATCGCAGTTGCACGAAGATCCTCCGTGTCACCACTACCCACGAAGCCATCGATGTCCTCGAAGGAAAAGCCAAGATGGAGGGCAAAGCTGTTCCATCGTGTCCTATTCCGTAGGTGTGGCACCATGGCCATTATATGATCCTCTTGCAGAGTGTCTGGACAAGTCTCAACGTTCTCCCGTGTGAGCTCCACCTATTGAAAAAAAAATCAAAGAGATGTTAGATACAACAAACAACCTTTTAGCAATTCCAATTAATGAAGTGTATCGCAACAAAAATTCCACAATTGCTTAAAATTTCTCATGAACACCAACAAATTCCTGAACGAAGCCTGCAACCGTGAAACTTTTAACAAAAAAGAACACTTTGATTTTCTCACCTTCAGTTCCTGCTTCCTTGGTTGCTTTTCTTTAGCTTGGGCCAAACTGGCCTCACCTTCACCTGCAGAGCATAAAAAGAATGTAATGGAACATTATGAACTGGGTGGGTGCGAAGAAATCGGTACCCCTTGATCTATAGCCGCCATGCGTACCACTGAGAAGGGGAAGCGAGGAATCAAGGATGTTGTGTCCGTCTTATCTCCATCTCCTCTGTACAGGTGAAGTGCACCATGAACAACTCCAGGTGCTAGGTAGTCGTGGTCGACCCTCCTCTCTAGCTCTGGACGTGATGATCGCATCGATTGCAAGCTCCGCGGCCGGATGTATATCGTGATCACGCAGCCGACGGCTGAAATGTCGCATAGAACCCACATATTCCCAGAACGCGGCGTTTTTGAAGCCAGCACTGCTTTCAGAACATCATGATGATGGCGGGATGGAAATCTACTATCTAGCAGGTGCCCACGCACGGGTTCTATCCATGCCATCCTGAGTTTTGAAGAAGTCTGAAGGAGTGCGATCTTCTAAGGAAATTCTAAGTTCTAACTCTCTACTTGTTGGAAGGCCCTCGAAGTAGCCGTTCAATTTTTCACTGCTGCGTGCCCCATCTCCCGAACGCCGCTTATAATACAAATGTCAGATACATTTCCGTGTAAATTAAACGGTAAGTCGTCATCGGGTGAGCTGGTGCGAAGCTCTCCTAAGTGTACGAGTAGAATGTCCAAAGACGGTGTAGTACCGTCTGCAGACACGTTACCGCCCTTCATTGTCGCCCACACAGCTTCGCCGGAGCTTGCCCAATGCAATCGCGCGGGCGTTCGTATAAATCGCAAGCTCGCGGCCGAAACAAATCGCAGAACCGATTTTGCTTCCAACGGATCAGTAGCTCTCGTCCCGGCTTGCAGAGAAAAGGACAGTTCTTACGAAAAAGGATGAGTTCTTCGGGATCTAGACTTTCGCGTCGCGCTCAGATGGACAACGCACGTCAACTGGTCATGCTCCTTCAAACGATGGACAGGCGGAAGATTTCGTCGGGAGTTGGGAACGCAAACGGCGGCAACGAAGAGGTCGGTATCAGTCGGGAGTCGAAGGATTTTCACAATGCCATGCTGCGCCTATCACGACTCGAGATGGCGAGGCGGAATCGAGCAGAGATGCAGGAGCGTTTCGGAAGAGGCTCGAGCAGCAGCGATGCAGACTCGCCTTTGGAGGGAGACGCAGAATTCCCGCTGGACAGCCTCTCGCAAACGTTTGAGGGATGTGTCCAGCAGTGCTGGATGATGTACCGCGACGACGTCACCAAGCACCTGGAGATGGAGCTGGAGAGTCTGCTCCTCTCAACCAGGGAGGAATGTCAGCGAGTCTCCAACCGTTTGGCCAACGCTGCAAGGTGTTGACTTGATCGGCTGACGCGCTGGCGGGAAGGCGAGTCGGCCCAATTTCCGGCACTGCTCGCCCTTGATCGCACCGCGAAGGAGCGCTATGCGTTCCATGCCACCAGAGCCGGAACGGCAACATTGACGCAACTTTTTTTTTTATCACGTGACAATCGTTGGTGTTGTGAGGTTTCAACATTCTTTGATTCGCTTGCCTACCTGGTTGGGCAGAACACGGAAGGCCGGCACGACCTCCTTAGAATTGGACAAGTGCTCTTTTTTGATGTCAACTCCATCTAACACGATCTATTTCTTACTCCAATCTATTTCATCAGACAGAAAATATCCTCTTTTAATTTCAATTTGCAAGTTTCCTTCCTCAAATTAAAAAAAAAATATTGTACAGCTGTTCTGAAGCAGGCAAATATTATAATGTTAACTACGTTGAGTGAAAGCCTCCACATTAAAACATCAATTCCAGGCTGCAATATTTGAGTATATGGCCATGACATTCACCGCTGTATTAGAGTCGCAATAATGTGCACACGCAGATCCTTTTAGGGCGCCTAACCTTGGTAAAAATGGCGAATGCAATGTTAAGAGAATTCTTCTGTTAATACGAAGAGCAGGGAAAGACACAGCAGCTCTGGCCTTTCCAGGTCCCGCCCTTTGTCCTGTCTACTGTAATCCTGGGAATTTTCGTAAGTGGAAACAATTCGTATACTTGGGTGAGCGCCCTTTTCGTAAGGGACACATTTTCGTCACTTTGTACCAGTAGTCGACAGAAAAAAGATCGGCAGTGGCAGCTGTTGCAAAGCAACAATTGATTCGGCACGTGCCGCGCTTGTAGTACGGCGTTTATGCTTGCCGGCTGGTGGCCACGTCTAGTGGTCGCGACTCGGTGACCACTACCCTCCCGCCAGCTGCCCAGAATAGAGTAGATGGAAGATTTATCACCATAGAATATGCTCTACATATTTTGTGCGACGTCAACAAATTTCGAAAGCTATTAAATTTCGTAAATTTTGGTGATCTGCAAATATTACGAAATTAAATCGCGTACGAAAATCCCCAGGATTACAGTAATCAATCCGAAATAGGAAACGTCCTTATTTGAACTTCCTGGCTGTCTGAGCCGTTCGTGGTGTGTCTTATAATTTCCCTCTCCTTAATTCACAGTCACTGTTTTCCTTTCTTACCCCCGCCGCCGATAAGGATATCCCATGTCTGGATGTGCTCGTCTAAAGTTCATAGTCAAAAGTATATGTCAAAGGACTGAGCCTAGGCGTCGCTAAAAGAAACTGGGGATCGTCCGTGACAAAGCAAGAACATCATCAAAGTGCAAAAGTACGTGTCGGCTTTCTGGTGGGATGTGAGAATTTTGAAAACATAATCTCAGGCCACGTTAAGGATCCTCTCCCCTGCTCATGCGTATCTTCGACAAGTACGGGAATGTTGAGCACACCGTAGCCTCACACAAAAAAATAGAACCCAATTTTAGCACATTGTGTGGCTGCAGCATTATGGAGATAATACTATGGGCAGAAGGGAAGGCATGGCAAAGATAGCCCCGGTTGTTGATTGTGGTGGTAAACTTGGGTCTGGTGACAAGACTGAAAACGTGAACATCTGGCTCTTTGGTTGTCGTGTTGGCCAGCGCTTGACCGCAGTCATACAACAGTTGTTCTGGAATCCTGCTGGAAACGGAAGACCATTACAGCGTGAAATAACAGCCGTATAGCTCAAATGCTACACTTAGCCAAAATTATTGAGAGCCAACTGTTCCATTCTTCAACCGTGTGTAGTCCACATTGATATGGGTTTCGTTAAATCACCATGGCTCGAAGTGTTCCATTTAGTCTACCGTCGACGGAAGTAGCTCCTTTTTTCTCATTCAAGGGACATGGTCATTATCTTATTTTGTCTCCGAGGCAGGATGCGACCAGTTTAAGCTCAGAAGGAAGGCAAAACGCATCGGCCTGTTTTCATGCGCATTGTCTACCTTGCGTAGGTGATGCTTTTTTATTTATTTATTTTTTACCTCACTCTGAGCGCATTGAAGCAGCCAAGATCTTTATTAAATCTCCATAAGAAGCAGCATCCGTTCTGGGCCCCCGGTACGCGACCTGCAGCTGAGAATCAGTTTATGTAGGATGCTGAAGGAAGTGTCATATATCGCTGTTGAAAATCGAAATAATTCGCTAGCAGTCAGAGAACGAAAGGCCCTGGGCATGCGCATTAAGTGGCTTCCCTCGTCTGGCTCCTGGGTTGAGGTTGTTGGGTTCCGGATGTCGACAGAAATGGCTTTGAACATTGTTGAAGCTCAAAGAGGGACTGTCAGGGGTGACTCTTGGGTATGATTCCTGGGTACGAGGTTGGTGAGGAAATGATACAAACTTTCCAAAACTCTTCGGTTTCGCATCCTATAGCTAGTAATCCCCTGTTGTTTCCCCTCGAAAATGCCCGGGATGTTCTTCATTTGGAATGGGAAAAAGTTTAGTGTGACCTAGATCGATGTTATGTGTAGTTTGGGGCAGAATTGTCGAAAGCACCATCCATGGTTTGTCTGCATTGCGTTTTCCGCTTCGTCCAACTCCTCTCCCACAGCAGTCTGTCGACGCTCCCGAATTTCGAATTCGAACAGAATAAGTAGCCCCCTTCCTAGATTCGGTAAGCCTTTTGGCTTTAACCGTGCCAGTGATATTCCGAGTCCAGTTGGCTTCCTCTCCGATTGCTTGACCTACACACCAATCTCCTCACAGGAGGGCGATGCCGTTGACCGGTACGCGGTGGCTGTGATGATGCCTCTTTGTGCCGAGACATGCGGCGCAAAAGGTAATACCGGTGCGCAGGTCAGGTGACCGTGACAGCATGGACATTGTGCCTTTAAACCAGAGAACAAGCCCCAAGACCAGACGAGCTGGCCGCTGGATGGAAGCTCTCCGAATGATCCACAGCTGACAAATGAGATTTTCACCTGTTTGAGTTAATCATTTTAGACGCGACCCGCCGCTCACTGTTGCACGGTAAGAATGATCTTCACCCGCAAGTGGCCACACCTGAAGGATATGTTGGACTTGACGCGGACACGTGCATCTACTGACCAAGAAAAAAGTCGGCATTACAGCATGATAGAATCATGAGAGCTTCCTTTCCAAATGGTCCTTTTTCTCTCGCATCAGCAGAGGTGAGGAGTTGGTCGCACGAAGTCAGGGTGGTTAGGGGTGGGATGGAGTCGAATCCGGTGCCTGGGTGGCATGTGGCCAAGGCCGGCCCAGAATACTCAGCTCGACGGTTTCCTGGAACTAGTAGAAGTCGATACAAATTCAACGGGATGGATCGTGCCCGAAACCCGATCCTGCGGGTGTAGAACGTCGCTGTTTTTCAATGATCCGCGCAACGGACGGTGGTCCCAGTCATGCGGAGCGCAATGTAAGGTATGACTAACAGTAGGGGAAAATCGTTATGACTGACTATGACGAGATACGGGACACCGCCCTCTTGATATGCGGCCTTGAGTCTGCAGCTGGCCAAACCAGCATGGGAATATGAGACAGGCACAGCCCAGCTCTTAGCACCTGACGATCCGCAGTGGGTGCATGATGTGTCAAATGAACAAGGTGATACAAATGCAAACGTTTCTAGCGAGTTACCTACAACTTGCCAGTGCCTTCCTGCCATGAAGTCCCCCGCACTAGGAAGGAATTTCGACCACTGAGAAAAAGCCGGCACGTCAGGCGTAGTCACTGTGGCCTTTCTTCCATGGCCAAGATTTATTTCAGCTATAGGCCTGTGCTGGGTTTCACTCCGCGTGTTGTGGAGAGCGGAATCGATAAGCTATGGCTGCTTAAGCGTGGGAAAATCAAACTTGACTCATTAGGGGTGTCCACATCACCTAATCTGATGTACGAACTCATTCTCTCAGGCGTACACCGATCTGGAAGAACTTTTGTCGTCTGGTCAGTTACTATAGAGCTGAGAACGACTCTTATGAGCAGGGAAGATGGACAAGAGGACCGTCTCTTTTGGCAATTTGTTTGCTGGCTCGGTCACGTTAGCAATCGCTTTGGTTTTACTTTGTCAGTGCCCAGCAACAGTTGCTGTGGACAGAGACTTCCCTGCAAGTGGCAGCGGATCCGGGTTGTCAGCATGTACAGGCTCTTCTTCTTGCAGCCAAAATCATGAAACAGCGACTGGTTCAGGAGAGCAAACTACCGTTCCGTTTCTCTATCCCAGAACGGACTACGGAGTAGAGTCAAAGACTCTCGGTCAGCTGACGAAAGTGTGCGTGTTGGGACGGGCCTTCTGCTGCTATCGGGAAGAGAGAGAAACAGATGAATCCGAAGTATATCCGACGTCACAAAGCCTGTGTTCTGCGCTGTACGACTTCTTTCAGCGCTCAAACGCCACAGACCCACTCGTTCCCATTCCCCGGGCCACGACCAAAGAACGGTCAGATGTGCGTTTCAAAGAAGGCCTGGCGGAGACGATGACATTTCTTGTCAGATTCGAACAGTGGCATCGATCTTTTCAAGTTTTGCCCTCGGTTAACATACCACAGTCATTTCAGCAAGCCTCAGAAACGCTGGGAAACTGGAGATTTGTTGTGGAAGAAGCAGATATGTTGTTGAGGATGCTGGAGAGGTGTGACTTCAATTCAACCTGCAAAGGGACCTTAGACAGAGACCTATGCCAAAATCTTAGGGAGGCGCCTTCCTCTTCAGAAGCAGTAATGTCAAAGGGCTCGACTACTAAGAAATGGACGGAACAGGAACAACGAACCTCTCCTACACTTGCAGGTACTCCCTTGTACATGTCAACTTATGCCTCCAAAGTGAATGAACTTGGCATTCTCCTGTCTGTTCAAAACCTAAGCTCACGTTTTGTTGAAAGCCATTGTTCTAGTTCACCATCTACCAACACGTCAAAGCCAGTCGCATTTTCAGGCCCTTGTTGGTATGGTGAACAGGTAGGAAATCTCACAATGAAAAATTGGTCGTTTTATGCTACTGAGAACTTGACCGTGTCTTATAACTTTGGCCTTCTCTTGTTGAGGGTTGCGGACCTCTTGAAGTTTATTGAAGATACTGTCCAACTCGTCATTCTGAGAAACCGCTTCAAGCACTGGCAAGACGGGAAACAGACGTGTGGATTAATGAGTTCTACACTCAGTCATGCAGTCAATTTGACAGGAGGACAAGCTCAAGACCTGCTAACAGGAACATTTTGCAATCAGGAGAAGTTTAAAGCCGAAAAAAAGGAGGAACGCAGGAAGGTGTGTGTTCAGATTCACGGTGTCATGCGCTACCTGAAACAGCTACCTTTCCTAGAATCAGCTCAGAAAGACAGACTTCTCAGCACTGCTTCCCTCACCTGTGGCAGAGAGAATTCGTCTTTCCAGCACAGCGAAAATACAGAAAAAACTGCTGGTGATTCTCACAAAGGGCACGAATGCAGAAATGGTATTTGTGTAGACTATGTTGAGTGCCCGCTAAGCTTCTTCGTGAAAAGCGGCCATCGTGGTACGAGCAGCCCAGTGTTCTCACCCGAGTATCTTCACCAAACGTTTCTGAGAGACACACTGGGAGTGGTGTTCCTTCAAATTAACGAAACAGCAAGCAGCAGGCGTTGGTGTCGCCCCGCCTGCCTTGGGCAAGGAGATGGAGAGCAGAGCCTTCTTGTCAAGGGTTCATTATTCGCCCTAGATTTTTTCCTTTTATCTCTTTTCTTCTTCGCACTGTACCTGATTATCTTCTCAAGAGGCAACAAGGGGAGGATGTTGAGGGATCCGAGACGGTTCTATTTCTACCTGAATGTGCAAATCATTTTCCAGCAAATGGCATGGCGGCTCGGATCGTACCTGCCGCTCGATTTCTGGTGCAGTGACGACAGGAGCTTGGTTACAAGCATCGAGGAGGCTGGAGTTGTTTGCAGACTTGTTGGAAGCTTGATCCTCTACAGCGCTTTCCTAAAAATTCTTCTCATGTTGTGGATGGTCACCTCTTGGTATGTTGTTGCTGAGAAACTGTCGAAAACAGAACGCGTAGACTACGGGATCGTTTTCTGCAGAATGACGGCGCCCAAGATAATCGATGCCGTGTTCATCTCGCTTATTCTTCTCCTGTTGGTCACAGTGGTCAGCCTGTCACTGCTTTTTGGCTCCTTCATCTCAGGATTGTCTGGCATCCCTCAGAATGAACTTTGCCTACCTTTGAAGGCAATGTCATCAAAAGCCTTCATCTTAACATACTGTTGCTCGATGGCTGGCAGTGCGTTCATCTTTTTGGCTCTCAGTATCAAGTTCCACCGATTGAAAGTCTGTAGAGAGCGCAGTGTCGTGTTTGCTAACATCCAAGCTGCCCACGACGTGGACGAGGTGGGAGGTGTCCTGGGCAGGTGGCAACAGCGGCATCGGTTCTTCTTTGTCCTTGCGCTTGCACCGTCTATTCTCTACGCTGTCAAAATCGCCCTGCCAAATGTGGAGTCTTTTACAGACGAATCCTTCAAAGCCTACAGAGATTTTGTTGATTGCGCTTCTTCATTCTCATGTGCCCGAAAGTGCAAAGTTGAGTTCCAGCAAAGCTTGCATCCAGTTGATGCTGTGACGGCGTTGGTTATGCTACCGTGTTTCATTCTCAGTTTTTCATGGTTCTTCTTCAAGGAAATCGAGTGGCCAGGACTTGAACGTGTTCGTGGTTGGATCAAAGTAACTTTTTGACGAAATGTTCATCAAGGCAAGAAGGAGACTGTTTTGACAATTCGATTGAGTCTGGGGCCTGAAGGAGACTGTTTTGACAATTCGATTGAGTCTGGGGATTTGAGCACTACCTCCTTTGAGCCTTAAAGGGAACAGCTTTCTCCTCCTTTTTTTCAATGTCTTCTTTTCTGTTGGTAGGCAAGTCAAGTTTTCTAAAGAGTTTACCACAATGATCAGTGTGTTAATTTTTCCACTACCATTCCAAGACCGAGACAAAAGGCATTTTCTATTGCATCCGTACGAAAGCAAATTTCTGCTGCAGAAATCTCGCGATGTCCCTTCCTCAACTTGGGATGCTGAAACAACCATGTTCAGCTTGCATCACTTAAACTAACAGGACCATGGTGAACAGCTCGCGTTGCTACACCAAGTTACAGGTCATTCCAGGAACTATGTTGGCCACGTTTATTGTTTTCATCTGCTTCTTGTAATTTTACAAGCACTCAGATAGATGCCAAGGTTAGCTTTTCTTCAAGTAACATTATCCATGCAGCCTTACCTTTTTCGTCAGTATGCTCATCATCGTCTGTGGAAGCTAAATTTCTCAGACATTCTTTGTTCGCACAGTGAAACTGAGACTGTTGCTTTTGGTGTGAAGAGAGTTACTTGCTTGGGGGAGGTCAGCAGTCAAACCCCTACAGATTAAAGATTTTTCAAACAAAATTCAACAAATTAGAGAGGCAGCCTAATCAAAGTCCCACCTACTCCTGTGAACTTTCTTTTCGTTAAGCTGCCTAGCAGTGCTGGTCATACTATAACTTAGAACCTAGCTGGCATGGCACTGATAATCATAATGAAAACAGTTCTCTGCAAGGTGATGATGGCTGTCTGTTTGTCATGCGTTTTAGTGACGATTATATAGAGGCAAAATGCCACGGTGCGCCTGTGGAGATGACGTAGCCATTCCTTCCACCTATGCAGCGAGAAGTGTGATGTGAAATGATGATAAGGACTTTCGATAGAAAAAATACCCGAAAGGGCAGGAGAGCGCACCGACACTCGAACCTGCGGCACCGGTTTTCGGTCTGCTAGGCGAATCGGTGCCACAGGTTCGAGTCTCGGTGCGTTCTCCTGCCCTTTCGGGTATTTTTCTATCGAAAGTTCTTATGACTCCCTTTCTTCCTTTCCTTTATATCTTTCTTGTTTGGGCTCCTTGGAGGGAGGAGCGCTCAACCGTTTGACTGGTTGTCCTCTGGGAGCGAGGGAAAACGTCATAGTGCACCTTGGAGGGAGGTGCGTACAGGAGTTTGCCGTCAACATTTGGCGATGACTCCCGTGCCGGTCGGATCTTGTGTGCTGAAAATACGTCTTCGAACCATCCTTTTTCTTGAGGATGGCGAGATGGTGGGATGGATAGCGCACGCGATTTTCGGTCTGCTAGGCGAATCGGTACCGCTTCTTTGAGTCTCGGTGCGTTCTCCTGCCCTTTCAGGTATTTTTCTATCTAAAGTCCTTATGACTCCCATTCTTCCTTTGGTTATTATTATTCTTTTTTTCCACTGTGCTTCTTTCCATCCTTTCCTCTTCTTCACTTCCCTGTCTTCTTTAGAATTGATATTGAAATCCAACCCGCTGAAAAGTCAAGATAAGCTTTCATATGTCCGCCATCAATAAATGGGCA
>JAOWAR010115978.1:0-12053 GCA_028571005.1 Clathrina lutea | reverse complement strand
AATAACAATAATAATAATAACAATAATAATAATAACAATAATAATAATAACAATAATAATAATAACAATAATAATAACAATAAGAAGAAGAAGAAGAACAAGGTGATTGGCAATGAAAGTAAAGCGCTGCAAAGTTTGATCTGACCAGAGCGAACTGTGCAGATACAAACTGGTGAAACTCGCGCATATTCACGACAAAAAGAAAAACTTTTAACCGATCTTTGATAGGAATATGTATACTTTTCTGCCATCCTGTTTAAATATTTGAGTCTAAGTCTGAGTCTCATCGAGTTACTCGACTGTGCCATCAACACCACACAATACAGGGAAAGTCTTAGCCATGGCTGCAGACAGACATGTGTGCCTAGGCCTTGTATGCCTTTTGTGTCCGCTCGCACGAACCCGAGCCATGCTGATTTCAGTCTTGTTCCTCCCCCGTTGTGTACGGAGAGCTACTGAGGAATCAAAGATGTTGGGCAATTCAGTCCAATGCAGGCAAACCAAAGAAGCCCTCAGGGCGAAACACCTTTGATTCCTCTCGATTTGTTTAATACTCTCACTGGGACATTCCATGCTGCTTGCATCTTGTAAAGTTCGCTGCTTCAGCGTTTTGAACACTCTAAGCGTGGTATGGCGGCCGACGTTTCTGGGATATTCCCACAAGCGGAAAGCTGCTGGGGGAGTGATAAAGTCTCGGCTTTTTCGCCACCTTGTTTCAGCTGCTGCACTGCTTTGATGAGGCCATAAAGGCGGAAACATTCCTGTCTGCAGTGTACATATATATATATATATACCACTCATTTTACAAATGATCAACTGTTTCTGTCCATGTTGCATTTCTCGTAACGATTTATTTCAACCCGGCGTCTTCAAAATGTGCCCAGGGCACTGAAACAACAGCATGTTGTGGGTCCGTCAAGTCTTTCAGCAGCCTTTTAAGTAGCTGGTCATCCTGATATTCAAAGGTTGCAAGCCATCCAGCGTCGCTGCATCCTCCGACAGAGTTCGAAAACTTGCAGTTTTAGAGCATGCCACCATGGGATCATATTATAGTCGCACACCATATGGCTGCACCCAACAACCCAGGAGCTGCGAACAGTGAGGACATGGAATAGATACAGATGCCTTGTGGTGCAGCACATTGAGGCTGACTGGAAGGAGAGTAAATCAAATCCATGTCCCTTGAACCGAGCTAAATCCTCTCACGTTCTTAGTCCTCCTCACAGCTAAAGCCGATATCTGAGCCTGACTTACTTCTGTTGTCTGTTCATTTCTCAGCACCCCTGAGAAATGTTCAAATTAAGGCCGGGAAACCCTGGGCAGAGACGTTTATTTTGAATTAAAAACAATTTACTCGAGTGCATGGTGACATGAGAAAAGGATTTTTCTAAGCAAGCAAGAGCCTGTACCGTTTCATTTGAACACTTATTATAATTTTGATTGCACACTGTGTCAGTGTGTTGAATTCTAGTGAAGGCTTGACAGCTTTTCCGGCTTACAGGGACGAAACATGTCGACGGCCCCTGAGGAAGGCGGTCACGCCGAAACTCACTGACAGCTACAATCTTTCTCTGAAGTGTGACTCCGATCCAGCTGTTCGAGAAGTTGCGGAGTAGACACGGGTTGCTTTGATCTCCTTGGGAAGGGAGATCAAAGCAGCCCGTGTCGAACCAGTCTTGCCACATTTATCCGCAAACGCTTTTCTTCCTCTGTAAGGGAGCCTGAGGGGGAGTGGGAATGAACAGCACAAGCAAGCGACAAGGATCAATACTGGACCGTGGGGAACAAGCACTCAAAGAAAGATCGCGGGATCCACGGAATCTACTCAACAATTGTCGCCATTATGGTTATATTGCAGGCCTGGGTTTGGCCGAAACGTCAAGACGAATATCCATCCTGTACGATTGATTACATTCCTTACACGGTCGGTCTGGTTGGTGAAGCTGTTATGACTTCTCCTTGTTCTGCCCATGCGTCATGCCGAATCGCGGGAGACGGAGTGAAAAGGCAATGCACAGTAGCCCTTCGCTGGCAAGACTTCCACCCTGACTCTTACCTTACTCACAGCGAATGTGGAACGTAATCACCGTCAACAAATTGGTTTGTGAAGTGGAAGAATGGTTCTGGGCTAGAGGCAGGAGACAATCCCGAAGCAGTATCTATTGTAAGATACTATGCAAATAGCATCGCCATGCGCATGCGCAATTTACCGAAGCCTGATGAAATCACTAAAAGCCAAGCTTGCTGCTGGTGGACAAGAGACGGTCCGAGGGATAACAGATGCGGTTATCAAAAACAGGCGATCCAGGGTAGATGTTGAAAACGTGAGTAAAGATACATCCTTTTCATTTGGTGGAAAACGGGAGAGGGGGGAGGCATGAGAAAGCTCCCGGCAAGGCTAAATCATGCCTGTGGATTCGGGCTGAAACTAGGAAATGGCCACTGAGCAACGGAGAAGCTCCATTAAGGGCCTAGACAGGGTGAAGAACGTACATGTATAAAGAGCTTCACTTGCTATTGGCAGCACTCCCTCTGAGAGGTACTGTTACGTGCTGAAATTGCGGAATCCGGCCGACCACGAAATACAGTGGGATGTGGTCAAACAAAAGAAGAACAATGGGATGTGGTCAAAGGACAGAAAAGGAAGGGAGTTAAGGGAGCTCTTCATCTTGGAAAATGTGCAAAAAAAGGATGGAGCGTTCAGTCGTCTGAACTGGGCACTACCTGGTAAGCTTGTTCCATCTGCCAGTGATGAAGAATAGTAACGAAGTTTAAGGACACCTCCGCGCTTTGCGAGCGCCATTTTTTTGAACATTTTTCTCTGATTATGTCACACTGACAAGGTGCACGTATACTTTGAGCACGGAATCGTTCGGTGCCCCAACGCGACTTTGAAAAAAATGTAATACAACTTTTCAAGGCCACGAATCCCATAGAAGTGTCCCTTTAAATGGCAGATTCTCAACAAAAGCCCGTGGAGGAAAGAAGGCTGATACGTGCCCACCATAGCATAGGAGGAAAGAAGGCTGATACGTGTCCACCATAGCATAGGAGGAAAGAAGGCTGATACGTGCCCACCATAGCATAGGAGGAAAGAAGGCTGATACGTGCCCACCATAGCATAGGAGGAAAGAAGACTGATACGTGGCATCGACGAGGAAACTGTTAATTGAATGTGATCCCTGCAGTTGAAACATACAGTCGTATTTTCTTTACACGGTAGTAATGGCGTAAACACCGCAGGACACAAGGGATGTGGCAGTTGGAGTCGTAGTCATTGCGAACGAAAAGCCATGGTGCAATACTTCGACGGCTTTCTTTATGTCCACAACATGAACAATAAGAAATTTGAGCAGACAAACAAAGAGCGAAAGCATAAATTTTATTTTGAAACTTTGGGCGCTTTGGAAATTTAGTTAGATTTTCTTATTGCAAGGGCTAAAACGCTCTCTGCCGGAGAGCCAAGCTCCCCTCATGCAACAATCCATTTCCAGATTTCCAAGTCTGAGAAAGCGCTACAAAGGGGAATTGTTTACTGAGTACCCGAGCCAGCGCTAACGAGGCCGCGGACTCAGCGTCCTCAAATTTCGTGCGCGTCAGCCATCCAAGATCAATGACATCACTGGCTACTTTGCGGCAGACGTTAAACAAAACAGCTTAGACTGTGCGGGTGTCTGCAAAGCTCGAAGATCAGGGTCAATCAGGGTCGGGGCAGCGCCGGTTCGAAACTCCGGATCTAACGATGCAGTGGTTGATTGCGGGGCACATCTTTCATTCCAGCTTCGACGTGTGCTTAAACGCATGCGACAGGCTGAATCCTTCCTTTTAGTATCTTTCATTCTTCCAGTCAACTTTCCGCGAGCAACACATGTAGTCCAGTTCAATATAACCGAGCGAAATGATGCAAAATTGCAAATACGATATAGAGGACAGTTGTCATCGCTTCCGGACACCGCACGGATAGGACTCCTCCATCTCCAAACTCCTTGATTGAGCATGTGGTTTCCACAAACAAAAGTAAAGTTACCGGGACAACGGGTCGATTCACTAGAATAATGGGTAATGGCGTTCCTAATCGCCAACGCTCGTTGTTTTACATACGCAGAGTACTCATGATTGTCCAGCCATTGAGCTAGTAAAGCCTCTCGTTGCGAAAAGAGCTTTCCCACCAGCTTGTTCCGCTTGAATGTAGTGACAGCAACGGAGCGAAAATTCCGGTCACACTTCCGAAAATGAGCTCAATGATGATGGCTGAAAAATGGCTTCGTCAAAGGCACATTGTGCAGTGCAACTCCGTCACACCGAGTTCACGTTGATACCTTAACTGTTAACGAATGTTTACGGTCGATCAAAGTGCTCAAATCCTTACGCAATTCGCATTTAACACCATTTTAGCTGTGTACCCTCCAAGAAACGATTGTGGACTTGACAGCGATATTCATCAGCCAAATGACAAGCGTACGCCGGGCAGCTGGCAGCACAACTATAAGGAGTATTGCAACATTCTGTCCGCCGTTATGAAACAAGGTTTCTTTTCCTTATCAGTCCTAGATGAACAATGAACAACAGTCACCTGGTGTGCTGGCAGCATGCTCCCTGAGCTTCAGGTCGTTGTCTCGTGCCCTTTTCCAGAGCATTCTGTACTCTCCCGCTCTCGAAATGGTGACAATGAAAACAACTTGGATGTGGGGGAACAACGAGAACGAAGAAGTAGTAACATTTGTTGACCACGAAAAAGCTAACAGATTGTGGCGCTGATGGCTGTCAGACCTTTAAAAGGAAATAAATCATATCAAAGGTGTTCAAGGCACGCTGAGCACGAATAGATTTCAAGTGCCGACTATCAAGAGACTAGAGTAGCTCCGGGTTTCACGCCGAACTTGCGTGGACATACGTTGGGTTGACTTTCTTGTTTCCTCTCTGTTCGGCGCGCGTTGTTGAATGACAAAATCGCCATTTTGTTGGTTTCGTATCTGATCTTGTACGTGGAGGTTCCGAAAAGCGTTCTTTTTCCAGCCTGGCGGAGGAAGTGAGTTTCGCTCCCGAAAGGGTTAAAGCCATAAACGGAACGGCGCTTGGCGTCGCGGAAGTCGGAAAGATTCACAGCCGTAGTCGGAAGAGGGTCGCTATCTACGGGTTACCATTGATTGGGCAAACCATGTTTCCTTAGCGGGCACGGCTTTTCAGGCGCGTGTAAAAAGGTGTTCCTCTACTCGCCTGTCCTGCATGGACCTGATGTTTCAAGCATAGTAAACCCGCGCGCTGTCCCCAGCCTGGGCTTTCTTTTTCGATCACGTGGAGATGTCACAACGTCATACCCCCAACTGCCTTCACCATGTTCACTGTCATCTCCCACAATGGAGTAGAAAAGAAAAGCAAGGAATTAGTCATGTAACGTGGTCGGGCGTCAGACCAGAAGCCTGGCACGAGTTCCGGCAGAAATAGCTGCCGCCTGCCACAATATGGTACTCTACCTAAATCGTGTTCGCGCGTTTGAGCAAAGAGAGCTCTGCTTCGCATGCCCAAGGAACTTCATTGAATCACAAGTCTTCATCTCTGCGCTGTCAGACTATTGACGATCGATGCGGTAGGGGCGCAAAAACTCAAGCCTTTAGCCTTGCTGCCTGCAAGGAGGTCGCCACGCCTTGTCACCCTATCGCCGCGATGGTCGAAATAGTCCCGCAGTACGGAGTAAACGCACGTGCTGCGTCACGTGGTCACCGCAAACAGATAACCACACGGACGCGATACTTACGCTGGGAAACTCACAGTATTCCGAAGAAAAAAAGCGAAGCGAAACGAAACGTCGTTTGTCGAGCTTGCGATGCAAAGCGAGCACTTAAAACGGGAGACGGCCTCAATGAGCCGCTTTCTGGCCGTGAAGCAACTTCGGTGTGGTGTCACCCGCGACCGCTCCACCCGTGCTGGTCACTTGTGAGATGAGGGCGTCTTGGAATGTCACGCACGCGCCTGCCCGTCACTGCCCTCAACCTCATCCCTGTCCGCACGGCTAGAATGAACTCGGAATGCAGGTGGGCAGGAAAGTCAATCTGGCGCTCTTATTCCTCCCAATTTGATCCGCCGCCGACCCCTGTCGCAACGAGGTCGGCTTCACCACACAGCCAGCCATCGCCTCACCCGGCCAAACGGGGGCAGCGAGCAGTGTATTGTCAACTTCGGCTGGCCTCCGCATCTAATCAACTTCGCGCCCTCTTGAAGGCTGACACAGCATGGGGCCACACAAGGGTACATTTACTCCGGCGGAGCGCAGGACAAAGTTGTTAACTTGGTCGCCGCTGGCTCCACAAGCTATCATTATCGACATCGTTCAGTTTTTTTCCCCGTCGAGCTCCATCTCCGCAGCACGTCGCAGGCATCCCAGCCAAGAGCGAATCATCGTTTTTTTCTCCTCTTATTGAAAAGACAGTCCTGCGGAGCGGAAATTGCTGGCGGCAAAATGCCCGAGGGTAGTGGTGAAAAGTGGCTATCCAGAGTGGCGCAGATCACCTTGCTGTCAGCCATTTGTCACTTGATGGCAGCCCAGGGATCGGCATGGGAAGGTAAAAGACTGGCAGGCCTAGCAGAGGAAAACGCATCATTCCGCTAGAGGAATAGAGTTTCAAGACCGATTAGGTTGTAGGACTTGCTCAAGCCTAGCTCGGTACGATTTTTCCTGCTTCATGTTTTGTTTTTTTTGCCTATTTCAGTCTGTTATGGCCTTTCTTTTGATTCTGAAGATATCACATACCCCGAGGTGGTTTCTCCGGATGGTGACCATGTTTCCCACGATCTTGCGCGCTTGTGGCCTGGAGAAAATGGCCGCCAGCGACGGTCGACCGACGCCTCGTCAAACGAAATCAACATTCGATTGACCGCATTTGGCCAGCGCTTTCACCTCCAGCTCAAGCCGAATCGACATCTTCTCCCGGGAAACTTCTTCTTCGAGGAAGATTCTGACCAGCCCGATCACTACTGGGAATTTCCGAAGAACTTAGAAGATTGCTTCGTCCGAGGTGGGGTGAAGAATATTGAGCATTCGACAGCGGCTCTCTACCTTTGCTCTCACACCGGGCTGGTAAGAAATAAAGCGCTAGTGTGAACAGATTTATTGCTTCTTATCGAATGTCCTTCTTAAAAACAGACTGGTCGATGGGGGAGTATATTCTTGTGCCTGACATGAATTTTATTTGCGATGGCAGAGTGGTGCTTCGAAGGCTCTATTCCCGCGACTTGTCGGCGTTGTAAGTGGGTTGCAGATGCTGTCTAGCAATGCGCATGTGCGAAATCCCTCCAGGGAGTTTCATAAGCCCTGGGGCAAAACCATCCCACGACCGAAGAGCGAAAAAGAACGTGTTGCCGGCATCACCACAGGGAAGTCTTGTTGTAGACCGGGTTTAGCTTTCTTTTTTCTCATGCTGTGATTGTTTGTCTTGATTATCGCCCGACAACTTAAGCTTTCTCGAGTGGCTGGTATCGCGCGTGAACAATGACGGCACCCTTGGGCGTGTTCGCATGTCTTTGCCCGCATTCAGTTTGCGTGTCAGTTTGGTGTCCTTTGTTCCCTCAATGCTGCTTCTGAGGTGTAACACAGTACGCCTTTTCGCCCTATACGCCAGTCTGATGAACGTTAATTATGTTGAGAGAGGAAGAAAGCGGTATCTATAACCACTTGAAAAGGCCTATGAAGGCCAGTTGCCTTCTGTAGAGCATGTAGCTGATGTAGCAGTAGTTTCGCAACAGTGTATCAATTCAAGGCGGTTGCAGTGGGCTCTGAGGGTTATGGGTGTTCGCCGCCAAACTTCAGCACGTCGGTCGTGAAGGAGGTCACCTGCCGGGATTTACACGTCATTCGAGGAGACCTATTTTCGTGGCTTTCTTGGAGTGCGCTGGTGCGGTGAGGTTTGCGCAAATAATTGCCTGTCAAAATAAGCGCCCTTTTCGTGAAAGAGATTAAGTGGTGTAAGCGGCTATGACGTAAGCCTGCTGCTCCGTGGTGAAAGGGATCCGAACATTTCTCGACTGCAGACAGAGAAATTGGCTGTAAGAATCGCAGTGCAACGGGTTTTCACCGAGCCCGTCATCCGCATGCCCGTCTCCTCTTTTGGTACCCAGAAAAGCAAGCATTCAGGCGCCTTCATGGCAGTTTCACCAAGATTTCGACCGACCTGATGGTAATGCGTCAGGGCAAAGACCTGTGCCTGACCAACTTACTTAGCTCTTAAAAAAAAAAAAAAAAAAAAAAAAAAAAAAAACGCCCTTGATCATGACGAGAGGCTAGCGTGGAATTTTCGATTTTGCAGGAATGCGGTTCTTTTTCGAGGAGACCAAGGAAGGGGTCACGGGTTAATTTTTCACGACTTATAACCGCACAAGTGTGTCAATCAAGCCCGCCAAGTGCCCATCAACTCCGTCCTTTGTCCGCCGCCTCCGTGGCTTGCATGCTTTAGCTTTTCGGACAGCAGGCTTGCACCGCCGTTGAAAGGCGACAACGAGGCCCAGCGAGCAGTTCGAGAAAGCCTGGCTGGCTAGATGTGGAAAATTCAGGCCGGGTTTTTGGACTCAATAGCCCCTGTTGGTGACCCCACGCGTACGCCCATTTCGCCGCCACCACCTGTTCTCTCTTTGTTCGGCAATTCTTCTTTGCAGAGTTCCAAGTTGGATTTACTACGAGAACACCGAAAGTGACCAAGAAGCATGTTTCCATTTTGTAGAGCGATCAACTGTTCCACAATTCTTCAGTGGTGCACCCCCAACTGAGTTCGCGACACGACGAAACGAAAATCAGACTCTCCTATACTTATCGAGCGAATGCGACCTCAGCATGTACCTACGTCTTCGCTCACAATCTACAATAGCAGCGTCGGCGGACCTGGGTGTGACAAGAATGGCCGTTGGGTTCGAATCGAAACCGGAGCTCGATCTGCTCTGTATAGAAACCTAGAATTAAGGGCATCGGTCATTGCACTCGCGATCGGACACCATGCACCAAGTTACTGTTTTAGGAATAGAACGGTATAAACACTCACACTTCGAAAGGCTTACAGTTTTTTTCGTTGTTGTTTATTCGCGCTGATTAGTGTCATTGGAAAGTCGTGCCTTGTGAGCTTCCAGACCCTTCTCTTTAATGTACGGTGGCAGATAATCGTTCTCGTTTGCGCAGCGGGACAGAGAACATTTTCTGCTAGTTTTTGAAATGTTGAGAAGTTTGCTACACGAAATTGCTACACTGAGAATTGGGATCAGCTGCAGACATGCATGGTAACACAAAGACATGCAGGTGGTTTTTCGTGCTCGCACAATTGCCTTTTGAACGAAATTGATTTACGTGGCAAAACTATAGAATGAGTTTGTCACGCTCGGACTTTGTTGAAGACGTTCGCCGCACGAGCGCCTGAGGCAATCTTGTGCCCAGAGGTTGCCCGCCCTCGTCTTTTTGTTGTTGCCAACAGAAAGCTCTTCCCGCCACTTCGACCCGCTCAAGCACTTTTAGGTAATGAACCGCAGATGCACAGTGCGTCTTCCGATCCAACTCGTGAAACGGTAGGCCAGAACTGAGGCACAAGCCTAAAGCACGTCATTTCTGATCGGTCGGCTTCTTTCGTTACTTCTGAATGTGGCATGACGTTCCAACAGGAAAGTTGAGATGGGCGGCTTTAAACTTCATCCACGGTAAAATGACCACTATAAGAGCAAGCCAGCTCTCTTAATTGTTTCAAGGTGGACTGAAGAGGCCCGGAAGGGGGTCCTCAGCGAAAACATAACAGGTGAGCATCTCTAGCGAAATCGGGCTGTAATTGCGCCCGAGCATTTGAGAAATGTCGAGTGCCACACAGAGAAATCCTCAACCCTGGTGAACAAAAATATCAAATGCGCTGCAATCAAGCATGCATGCGCACTGACGCTGTTCTTCACAATTTCCGGCTGAGCGGAATGGAAAACGTGCATCGGAGAAGAGAATTTCGAAAGAGGTTACTCGGTGCTGACAGGCCGTCGAAGACTAAAATAGAATCAAATTTTACTCTTGTCGATGATCAGAAACATCAAAAATATATTTCAAACGGACTATCTTTGGCAACCAAAGTGGCACGTCAAACAATTTGAAGGGTAGAAATCCAGAAATTCAGGCAGTGCTCACATCCTCTTTTTTTTCCGTGGCAGAGTGGAATGTTCACAGATGGAGAAGGAGAATATTTCGTGACTCCTTCGAACAGCAGCCGCGAACCAGGGCCATCTTCCCATGCCAAAAGTCATTTGGTCACAAGACGTCGTCGTACAGCTGAGGAAGGCAGCGCCCAGAAACCCCTGAAGTGTGCAGTGCACGGTGAGCCTTGGATGATTTTGTTTATTCAGAAGTCAGATTGATTTACAATAGTAAGTTAGTAACTTACAACGCTGAAGCTCACGAAAACTTGAACATAACTATTTTCGTGCCAGACAAAAAAAATCAATTATCATCAAGGCTGAACAATAATATTCTTCAGAATAGTGAGCAAAACCTAATATCGGTCAAACTAAAGATCTTTCTTCGCTTTAGCTAGTCCAGCAAGGCTGGGTGCTCTCTCAGGTTAACTCAAACCTCCGTGACCTTTTCTGCTGAGTAGCCAGAAGTTCGCAAAGCCTCGTGGGTACTGACAGTGATCTGACCGGCAAAACGCCACTGAGGTAGTTTGGTTCGACGGAAATTTTTTGAAAGGCTTGCGTTTGAGAGCTAGTTCACTGAGTAAGCGTTCTAAATTCCCAAGCCAATGCATGGCACCTATGGAAGGAAGACGTTCAGTCGCCAGCGGACCGGACATGAGTTGAGAGATCTTGAAGGTGGCATGAATGATGATTCAGCAGAACCAAGGAAATGCGTCGCATTGCTGAAGGGAGTTTCAAACTGACACTGTCTTGTTTGTAGCGCTCGACGTTTGGCCAAATGAGCACCACGGAAATAGCTGCCTGGCGTTGTTTTTCTGGAAAGCAACTATGCCAGCTGCTTCAAGGCGTCAACTGCAGTCCACTTCAGCACCTGAGAGACCTAAATAGACCAACCCGGTGAAGAAGACCTAGCTCCCAGGAATAGAGGCTCCCTGCTGAGCCGGTCAATACCTTCAGAGAGCTAGGAGAAGTGCCTCAAAGTAGCATTCAGCATCAAATTGCTCAGGCACTACCGGAGAACTTCTGTTGGAGTGGACTGTGCGCGCACGCTTCACTCCCTAATGGATTCCTTGCCACCTCATCGTCCTTCACCCACCTTAGATTCTATACATATATAGAAGCTGAAAACTTCTGCTTCATGCAACTAAAATGGTTTGAATCCAATTTCTTCTCAATTGTCCAGTTTATTGCATGCATCCCAAAAAGGAAGGCAAAAAGAGAACCCTGACAGTTCGGAAATAAAAATTTCCTGGCAGACCGGAAAGATAACAAGTCGACCTTTCTTGAATTTCCTGCTCATCATGCCATTCACCTCTTGGTCCCAAGGTCGGCTTGTGAGTAGGCATAACTGACTACGTGCCTCAGCATTTCACTGACTTTCACGTAAACCTTTCTGCTCTTTTGTGTGCGATTGTCATTCTTTCCTATTCTTACTGCCACTTAACAGACAGACATGATGAAATCCCTAGAAGCAGAAGGAGCGGTCAGATGTCAGCCGAGCCCCTCCTCACTGTTGGACCTAAGAAGGTTCAACCAAGGCGGAGAAGGTCGTCAAGTACACCTCGATACGTTGAAGTCTTTTTGGCCATAGACTCGCATGTATTTCGCAGCTATGGCAATGAGACCCTGCCCATAGCTCTCACCATCATGAACGTGGTATGACAAATGATCTCAATGTCTTCAAGTTTAGTTAATAAAAGTTCTTTCCAAAAATCAGTGCGATTGTGCTCTCTTTTATTTTGTGCCTTGAAAACCGTCAAGAATTCCAGTAAAATGCCAAATATTGGCATTTTCTCTAGATTTTACTCATTTCTGCCAAATATCGTTGATTTAGCGTGGGTCCTGGATGTTCGTTGTGGATGTTGCTTCCACTTGCATTTTTGTCCAAATTTTCCCCTAGAAGTTCACCTTAT
>JAOWAR010115867.1:0-12057 GCA_028571005.1 Clathrina lutea | reverse complement strand
AGGACGAGCAGAATTGTGAAGGACGAGCAGAATTGTGAAGGACGAGCAGAATTGTGAAGGACGAGCAGAATTGTGAAGGACGAGCAGAATTGTGAAGGACGAGCAGAATTGTGAATGACGAGCAGAATTGTGAAGGACAAGTTAAAGGTAGAGCAGAAGGCAACTGTGCAGCGAATGGAGAGGGTGTTGGCTGGAGATGGTGCTCCTCCAAAGAAGAGGAGGTACGTCAACAATGACAGACGCCTCCGAGGCGGTTTACTCTAACATTTGAAGACCGAAGGCCTCTGGATCGGGAGTTGCCGCAGGGTAGCCCATAATGTAACCTTCAACGTTGCGTGAGTCTTATCTGTCAAGTACTTTTGTGACTTGTCTTTGCTTACCTGTAATTGCGTGAATCAGCCTTACGTTGTCCTTTTTAAGGAGGCCATAATCTAACCTTCATATAAAAAATCTAGTCTTTCAAGTCTACAAATTCTTTCCCTTTTGTCTTTCAAGACAGTAAGATCGCGAAAATTCGACCGTGACAATTTGACCGGCCAAGCTAGCGTCAAGCGACGGCAGCTTTCTGCGAATAGTCGCGCGTCGAGTTGTCACGTGTGGAATGGTCGTGACAACTAATTGGCTAGTCGACGAATTGGGCGCTCTTTTAACAGATAATCGTCTAACGGGGCACGCGTCGAACTGGCTAGGGACGAAGTAGACAAGCGACTAACTGGTCAAACATCAAACAGCGTTCTGCGAATAGTCGCGCGTCGAACGGTCGCGACACCAGTGTGGTTGCGAAGCCAATGCGAGAAGAGTTAAGTTTGGACAGTCGATTCGGCGAGTCAGGTCGTCGTCTTCACTCTCAAAAAGAAAAGTGAAGGCGCCGATCATCTCTTGGCAGCACTTGTGATTTTGTGCAATAGGCTCAAGTCCTGGTCGGAACATGAGGTAAAAGTATGCTTTTCTCTAAAATCCATTCGCCACACCTTGTGGTCACACTTTTGTTCTTCTGTCTCGATTTCAAACCTGAAAAGCTCATCCGAAGGAATGTGAAACATCAGTTACCTCATTCAAGAAGCTTGGTAGCACCTGTGATTTTGTGCAGCAGGCTCTAGTCCTGGTCGGAACATGAGGTAAAATTACATTTTACTAAGAAATTAATTCATTGTGGTCACACTTGTGTTCTTCTCTCGACTTCAAACCTGAAAGCTTCTCCGAAGAAGTGTGAAGTATCAGTTACGTCACTCAAAAAGCAAGAAGTCCTCATCCAGCAGTCATCGGCAAGGTTGTTAACACCGCTGAGCTCTTTTTGCTGGAACAACAGAACAATGATAGAGTATGCCACAGCTCTTCTGCTAGGCTTTTCAAGAAGAAGACGAAATTTAAAATTTACTTTCAACTGCGCCCCAAGCTCTAAAGGTTTCAACCCGCTCTACTGTATTTAAACTACGCAAAAATGTTAAACTGATGTTAAATGTGTAAAAAGCCCCATAAAATACTTTCCACCACGTGCTCTCCACTCCTCCCTACAAAAATCAATTGAAGAAGTGTATAGCATGACCACTACTGTAGTAGCTTAGGCCTTATTAGCCACGATAAGAGATGATGCATCCGTGAATGAGCAGCTATCCGGAATCTGCAGGTGCTCATGCCCCAGATGATGAACGTAACTTGCTTTGCTCACACCCTTGACAACGTTGGGTCACACTTTCACACATCGGTGCTCCATGACTTCGCGCAATGGTGGGCGCGGATCTTTTTCTCAAGTTGGAAGGCGATGCTGCGCTGGAACGAACGTACAGGCCAGAGCATCAAGTCGGTGTCTCACACTCGTTGGTGGTCTTTGTGGGCGCTGCTCCACCCCACCCTTCTGGCATTTGGGGATATTGAGCCATTTCTTGAGGACAACCAAGACTTTGCGCCGAAGATCAAGGCTCGTTGGAGAGGAATTACAGCTGACCAAGACACCAAGTGTCGTTTAAGCTTGAGCTAGCTGCGGTTATGGATGTGATGAAACATGTTTTGCCAGTCACGTATAACTTGGAAGGGGACAATAGCAGGGATGCCACTATTGGAAGAAGGAAAATCTGACGCTGTCAGACTCTGGCTTTTCCAAAACCGAAGGGCGAAACCCTGAGGCAAAGGCGAAACCTGAGCCCTTTAGGGTGGTCCGTGGGCATGCTACCCCGGAAAAATTTGAAATTTTACCCTCCCAAGTATCCATTTTAGAGTACTTTGGAGCACCAAACATGGGCATTTTGGAGGGCAAATTTTCAATATTCATGCTCGATTCAATTTTTGTCAGTTCAATCGATTTCATTGGAACGCGACTGGATCGGTCGGAACTTCGGATACCTCTATCGAAATCGGAGCATTTCCGAAAAATCGCAGCAAGTGGCAACCCTGCAATGGGCTCTCTCTCTCTCTCTATCGTGCCATCAGCGCATGAAGGCAGTTTTCTACGCATGCCAATCGACCTTGCGCAGATGCACTTCCCCAACCTGCATGCTGTGGCATTGGACGTTGATGGGTCAAGTCCGGACATGACAGCAGCATGGGCCGAGAACTTCGACCGCAAGTCGGTGCGTTATGCCGTCCACTGGCTTCTATGGAAGTTCAACTGGCAGCTTTTCATTACCATGAGAGCATTCAAGGCAGCTACTGGATGTGTCCAGCTACTGTATGAGCACTTGGCGTGACACCATTATTTGTGCAGCAACTGCGGGTGCTTCTATTTCTGGATCAAGGTTATCTGATCAACAACCTTGTGACTGAGCTTCCTTTATACTTGGAAGAAGCTGAAGGCAACAAGCTCATGGAAAGCAGCATCAACTTGCAGACCAGACAGTCAAATAGTGGTGTGACCACGCAGTTGCTCTACCCCACTTGTTAGAAGCAGTGAAGAAAGTCCTGTTGGTACAACCATCACCTACAGGGTCAGAGCACATGTTCTCATTCCTGAACATGGCATTTGAAGATCAGCAAACCAGGAGTCCGCACTGAGAGATTATCTGGATCGGCACCGTCACGTGACGACGACAGTCGGAAGAAGTGATAATCATGCTGTCTTTGCAAAGCTTTTGTCGAAATTTCCAATTATTTTTCTTCATATGTGTGTCTGTGTGGGTACGAACAGGACATTTTAAAGGTGTTCAATTGAGACCACAAGCACATAGGTGCGTGTCTGTGTGTGACAATGACGTTTCACCAGTGTTAGATTGAGACCAAAAGCTTTAAAAGAAGCTTTAAACAGCCAAATCTTGAGCATTTCGAAAAGCTTTAAACGCAACTTTTGCCATGATATTTCAAAAAGCCTAATTTCTGCTCAATATCAAATATGTTCTGGTGCCGATCACTCACAAAAGATTTTCTGGAATAAAAAAAGGTTTTAAGGGCTTGGCTTGAATATTGGTGTACAACATGTGAGATGTTTCGACGGGAATTCTTCTTGTGCGGTTCAGTGAAGGTGAGGATCACCCAACTACAAAGGAGATGGTATAGACATGACACTCACACATGCACTATTATGGCCTCTCTTCCGTGTGTGTTCTTTCATGTCTTGCTCGGGAACTCGACTGTGTAAATGTCTTTCCGCATTTCGCACATGGATAAGGCTTCTCCTCAGTGTGTGTCCTTCCATGGCTTGTCAGGTGACTTGACTGGCTGAATGTCTTTCCACACACATCACACCGGTATGGTTTCTCTCCAGTGTGTGTCCTTCGATGGCATGCCAGGACACTTGGCCGGCTAAAGGTCTTGCCGCACGCATCACACCGGTATGGCCTCTCTCCAGTGTGTGTTCTTTGATGCCTTTCCAGGTTACATCGCCGGCTATATGTCTTTCCACACACATCACACGGATACCGCCTTTCTCCAGAATGTATCCTTTCATGGCGTAATAGTTCCGATCTATTGGGGAAGAGCTTTCCACACACCATACACTGGCGTGAAGTCGAGGCAGCGCCGTCCTCTCCGGGGCTTGCTGTTGTCTTTTTCTCCAAGTTTGTTTCTTCGTTCATCTGAGAGCGGGACAGACAGCCATAATCTCTGGTCTTAGGGCACAGACATTCCAGTATGTAAGAGCAGACTTCTCTTTCAAGAATCTTGACCTTACCTCAGTGTCCATTTCTTCCCTTGTGATCTGCTTTCGTCAAAGTTCTCAGGTGCAGTCCGGATCCACGACCGCACTTCTGGCTATCCCCAATCTTATCTGTTCCACTTTCAGCTTGCTGGATACTGTCTCTAAACTACGGTTCCTTGTCTCAGAGTCCAGCACAGTAGCCGCGACATGCATCTATCTGCTTAAGTCTGTGTGCTTATCACGCCGTTGAACGTTGAATGGTAATTTTGGCGTGCAATTTAGCACTTTTGCGCCGACACGCGCCAGCGCTTCCTTTGAAGAAAGCTTTCAAACATGTATGACCTTCAAGGCCTATTCAAGTGCTCCCTAAGGGTGTCTGTAGCATGTGCCAGTGTGCAGCTGCTGTGTTGATTTTTATTTAGTTACAGGTGTTTCACTTAGTGTCTTCACGTGTGTGCTGTTTAGAGAGGAGGAATCTGTGACCAGTGTTCAATTGGGTAATTCCCAAACCCCCACTAAAGCATTTGCCGTGTTGTAACCCTCGCTAAAATCGGTCGGATTTTTCTGGCATTTTCAGACCAAAAAGCATAATTTTTTAAAAGAAGCACTGCCAGCATTTGTGGCATTATTCATGGCACAATGAGGGCATTTTAAGCGAATGATGACACTGCTGAAGGAAAAAGGCCGATCGCGATCGAAGACAGCCTTTTTGGTGCCTTGTTGGACCGCGACATTGAAGAAAGGCACCGTTTAAGCCATTCTCACCAGCGGTCTATCGCCAGCGCTAGCGGCTTGAGGGGTGTCCGAGGTGTCAATCTCGCGGTTTGTTTATGAACGCTCAAACCCCTGATCTCGATGTTCCTCAACAATGCACAAAACGTGACTGACCAAAGAAGCACGCACTTCCAAATCTTCCTAACATGGTAAACTGGCGAGAAGCGCACCAATAGTCATTCAAAATTGTAACGTATCACTTGACTGAGATGAAGTTGATTTCTCCGCGATCCTCTTCCGGTCTTTTCAATGTCATAAATTTCTTCTCTCTCTCTCTCTCTCTGGGTTTGTTTCTAAGTCAAGTCCTCTCCGGCAAGCTTAGGGAGTGACTCTCCGGCTACGGACTCATACCCTCAACACGAAGTTCTTCCCACCCGAGTTGCAGGAGCAGAGCCAGAGGTAAAGCGCAAATTAGTCGATCAAAGGCTACAGTAGTATGCAAGAAGACCGGAAATCAAATCCGGACGCCGACCACGTGATAAAACGTACGTACATGATATTTAGCACAACAACTACTGAACCAGGTCGTGCTCAGGTTGAAGTACAGTGTTTTGTTGGCATTTTTGCGGCGCATTTTTGCCATAATTTTGGCTTTACAAAGCAAAAAACTTACTTTCTTGGCATAATTTTTTCCTGGAAAGAGCTTTGCCAAAAGCAGAAAATGCCACAAAAAACACATTTTAGCAAAAAAACAGTGACATATTTTAGCAAAGCTTAGCCATGTGAGTGTTGCAATGGAGAGATAAAACGAAGTGCTGAGACTTTCAATGTTGTGATCAGACAGCTTTTTTTTTACCATTACACATTACCAATGGGCACAGACTAGATCGAACCTGCAACAATATGACTACGTATCCAGTCTTTGCCCATAGGGATTGTGAAAGGGAAAAATTTCGGATGGTTCAATATCTTCCCGGGGGATTTTCAGTTTCATTTAGTCTCTTTTCATTCTATACCAGCAGAAAGAGCTCGGTTGGGTTTATGTTCCAAACAATGCATAAATGACTGCTGGCAAGGTTTGCTTCTTGAAGGACGCAACTGGAGTTTCCTGCTTCTTGGGTAAGGTTCTTTGTCGTGGAGGACTCGAAGAACAGAAGTGTGACCACAAGCAGGATTTATCCATTACTGATTTTACAGTAAAATAATAAGGAGAACGTCATAATCGGAAAAAGTGAAGGAGGGGTACAGCGCTCTGGGATCAGTGCAGGTACATTCTGTTCATGAGCTTTTTGGTCTGGATCACAGGGTCCACTCCTTCGCAGACACGCACCTCCTTGATGTGTGTGCGTAATTAACGTAACTGCAAAATTACAGCACATATTCACATGTACGCCATACATGCATGTCTGATAAAATGCTACTTTCTACTGGAAGTATGAGAATTACTAAAGCTGAGATTTTCACACCTTCGAATTACAAAATTTTGTGGGGAGCTAAACCCCGAGACTCCATCGGAAAGAACTAGAAACCGTGTCCAGCTATGCTCCTACACTGTGAGCCTGGCTTCTTACTGTATCAGTATTGAATTTTTGGCAATCCGGTAAACTGAGAAGCTCATGTTTCTACGTACACCCCTCTGGCGGGTGGCAAACTTTGTAACCGTGACTCCCCCTACTCCTTCTCTGCACTAATTCTGGTCGGTGAAAGCTTAATTCAATCCAACAATCATGTTCTCCAACTCTTTTGCTTTTTGGAGGCTCATAAAAGCCTCTGAAGAAAATGTTAAGAAAGCTGGTCAAGGTCAACACGTGCCGTGGTTATTGGAATGCTTATTTCATTTTACTTCGTTCAAATTTTGTACCGTGGCCGGGGAACAGTTGAAAGAACATCTTTGCTTCTGAAATAATATGATCACCACCCGTTATGGCTGCCAACCTCAACTGGCTGAGTCAGTTCTCAGCGAGCATCTGTCCGGAATTTGTCTAGGAATAGAAGTTCCCAATCAGGGCTGTCTGCATAGAACGGGAATAAGTCGTATCTTGAGGCAGAAAGCAAGGCAAACCTTTCTAGCAGGACTGAAAAGTCAATGGAAACACAAACAGGAAAGCGTTCACCTTTAGCAGTTTAATGGAAGTTTCGGGTTGATGAAAAGCTGACTTTCCAATTGAAATCACATGCACTCACCCACACACACCCATATACACTTCCGCACACACCCACACCCACACCCACACCCACACAAACACTAACACGCACGCACACAAACACATTGTCATCCCTAGATAGGTCCCAAAACAGCTTAGTTGGGGAATGGAGTGGCTAGGTTTCTTGGAGAACTTTTTCCTTGTATCAGAGTGGCGACACCTCAACTGATGAAACTTGCCTTCCCCTGCTCGCTCTTGTAACCGTTTATTTTGCATGCTGGCAACGGAGTCGCATTTCACCTTTCCCTCTACTCCTACAGAATTTTTTTTTTTGACACATGCATCACGTACACACACGGAGAAGGTGGTTGGAATGACAGCAGGAAATCAGGATTAGAGTAGAGCAAAGCGTGTAGGAAATGTTTTTCAGAGGACAGCTAGGTGAGGGGTTTCTGCTCGGGCAGCCTGGAGAACACGGACCGAAAGATGGAGTCCATGTTGGCTAAAATGTTCAGCGACTGCATGACATGGCGTGCACCATCCCTGATGTCAAGGCGGTGGCCAATTAGTCTTTATCGTATGGAGTGCAGCCGGTTTTTCGCACATAAGCTTGGACCGATCACGAGGCACAGGACGGACGGGAGCAGGTCAGTAATTTCAGCACCGATCGCGAGGCACAAAATGTATTGACCCTTGATGTTGTGCACCTGAGACAAGAAAGTGCAGTTCTGACAGAAACTCGCTGCACTCTACAAGAAAGTGTAAATGGCCACAGCCATGACCCCAGGAGTGGTGCAGACACGCCAGTTGCCGACCATTTTAGCCACTCGACTTGAGTGGGAAGGAACCGCATCAAAATGTTTGACTGCCCTTGATCATCTTGTCGACGTAAGTATCGATGTCAGTCAACGTCTAGGATCAACCAGGGTATCGATGGACCTTTGAACGGTGCCTTGAAAAATCAAAGGGATCTATTGAGCCGTTCTTGCTCGTTCCGAGTAACTCAATCAACGTTTTACTCGCTCCCTAACTGGTGCCAACAACCATCCTCTTGTGCCTTTGCTTACCGTTTCCTGTCTTCGCTTGCATGCCCGCTACTTGCCCGCTGCAGTGCCGTCCGCTCGCCTCCTATAGCCTTCTTTTAAATTTAACAATGAAATTATGCCTTCTCGTCCTATCTCAGGATAAACCTGATGAGGATTGTCCAAAGCTGACAATTGACGATTTGGCATACACACTGACAGAGTAGTACATAGAGTTCTTCCAATTCAGTGCTTTGAAACTCCGCAGGCTTCAAGACTTTGGCGTGGGATAAGGCATCAGGTATCGTAAGCTGTCCGTCGGCACGCCTTCACGCGCTTTATGCAAAATCACACTCCAGTTCCTTATTTGGGGGTTGATTTCCCCTTTAAATTGTTGAATTTGGATCTTCTGCCTACCCGGGATGTGAAGTTCACTTGCATGGCTGAAAACAGGTTACTTTTAAACCAGCCTGCAAAGAAACCACAAATGAACAAGCCAGCTAGCCTCACGGAGTGCAAGACATGACGTAATTCGTTCAGCAGCTGGGCCTGCTTTCCAATTTCTCCTAAGTCAAGACCTACTCTTGGTTCTCGCTAAGCTCTTACTATTGTTGGTTCTCCTTAAGCTAAGCTCAGTTGAGGGTAGGTCAAACCAAACATTGTGGATCTGGGATTTGCCTATCAGGATGTACAAAACCGAAAGAATACGTAAGTAATTGAGCAGTGATTTACGTTTTTCAAACATGTCTTCTTCAGACTCATTTGGACACTGGCATGCAAGTGATTCTTCAGGTTGTAGCATGTACCACTGTTCTGGCATGGAGAGCTTGACCACTCATCCAATTCTGATTTGACGCAGAAAAAAACTAAACACAAGACTGAGGTTGGAGACAAGATGGCGGTTTAGGCAAATCTTCCTGGGCTCATCCTCAACTGTTTTAGATTAACTCAAGTTTTCATCGACCTATTCCCAGACACATTCTCCTCTCATACACACACATTTCAAGAAATAATGAGAAAATGGAAATGAAAAAGAACAACAAACAAATCTTTAAACAATCAGGAAGAGGCAACAAATATGTGTAGCTCAGTACAAGTAGAAACACAGTCAGCCTGCTGCTTTAAATGACTTTGTAATTCAATTTAAACATTATGGACATACCAAACCTGCATCTTTTCCCACTACACCCCGCCTTGCACACACATGGAAAATCGTTTTCCAAGACTCGCCTTGCACTCATCAATGTCTAAAAAAGAAAGATTGAAAGTTGCACACTCAAGGTCTTTATGAAGCTCTACTTTTCAATTTTCTGTGACGTAAAACTGCTGCTTATCATCTTACCATTCATCATCGCTCTGTGCTTATATTCTGCAAGGCATTGCGCTGCCTGCAATCTTCAACATGTCATGTTACTATTCTAAACTTTCTAGTGATTGGTTGACTTTGTGCCTCTTCATTATCATCTCTAGTAATCACTTACTTACGAGCATTAGGCTCAAAAACACATGTAATACCAAGTGAAGGGAAGATTGCTCTAACCAATAACTGATACAGGCTTTTAATACTGTCTATAGATGCCTTGAGTTGACTTGGACGCAGCAGCAAAATAAAAGGATTAATCATTATCTATTGAAATGTTGGTGATTAAGTCAAACATCACGAGGAAACACGAACTGACTGACCCCTGCATGACACCACACTGCCGTTGCTATGGAATTTGTCAATGTCTGAATACACTTTGTCATAGAGCTAAGAGGTGCTCGTCATAAGAAAGGTCCCTGCCCAGGTGACATGCTGTCTGGATGGCATGGACGAAGAGATGGTAGTTGGCGATCCATAGGTCCTTGGTTTAGATCGCGATCAGAGCCGGAAAAATCGTGACCATCTTCATTTTTGTCAAATTGAGGACATAAGACCTGTGTCAAAATAGGATTTGGATTTGGTTAAAGGGTTCCAGAGGGTAAGGGTTAAGTTAGGGTTAGAGCAAGGCAATTGCCATGTATATCAATTTCCATCAAACTTTGGAGAAGCCAGTCTTGGCCCTTAAAATGTCAAAAGCACGTCATTACCAATGCAGACATTGCCATGACGATGGTAACCAGGACGGCATTGACAGTCATATCCTTTATGGCGATTGACACACTTAGTCATGTTTGCTGAACAGTTGTAAAGTCTCAGAGAACACTCGACAACATCTGGGTAAAGGATCCGAGACACAGTACAAAGGTATTGATCACACTGAGACAGAGGGCCTTCATGACCACGGTGACATACAAGTGTTAATGCCTTCATGCTTGACACCACTCTTTGTTACTAACAACAAATGAATTGTACATGTCCATAAGTCAAACCTACCAAGGAAATAAACATTGGCCTTGTTACGTGTACTGTGAATGACTGCATTGCACTGAAACTGTGTAGAGTAAGGCTGTGGTGTCTCTATGGTTTCTCCCTTTAGTAAATGCCTTCTTTCGGGTTTGTTCTTTATAATGATAAAGCTGAGCATACCCTTTCCAGAGTCTCAGACAATGGATACATGCTATTTTTCTTACGAATTAGCTGTGATCTGAAAAAGTATTCTACACCGCCTTTGGCTTCCCACTCATACACCTTGCCGACAAAACTCTCCTGTTGATCCTTGAGCGCACTTGCATTCGAAAAGCGTTGTGGTCTTATTGAAGAGACACACACCACTATAACGACACAGAGGAGCTTCCCTACCCTTAGCAGTCTGGTGTGCTGCGAAGAAGGGGATTCAATGAAAAATAAACAAAGCAAGATCCCAAAGCGTGACAAGGAGCAGGCCGAGGAGACTTAAAGTCCAGGTATTGCAAGAGCATCGTAGCAAGCCTGACCTGAACAGAGTTCTTTTATTCACATGCACAAGATGGTTGGCTTGAATGAGCAAAAAGCGGAACTTTGTGTTGGTGCGAGGTGAGAAAAAAGACTTCTTTTTTCCCTTGGTAGTCCTGGAATATCAAATACATCTTAAGGTCAGTTCAATTTTTGTACCTAAACCTATCTTTTTCTTTTACGCTGTCCACATGATGACTGAAAGGAAGCCGGAACGTTAAGGCAGTTTACTAGCGCCTCTTACTGGCAGTTACAGCTCGCCAGCAATGGATGATCACAAATTTGACACTCAGTCAGTCAGAAACACCTACCAAAGGGCTCACTTACTTATTCATTGCAGGTATGGCGGTGGATGGCTTGGATGTCCCGTCCGAAGATGAGGCAGAAACGCCCGCGTGTGGCTTAGCGGGTTGTTGAATTTCGCTTTATCCACCACGAAGCTATTCAGACTGTTCTCGTAACTTCGACTGACGTTGCAAGGAAAAAAGCGCGGGAACCTCCTTCTGCCCGGTGTGGTAGCCCTTCCACACGGACTATCTACACTCTAGATACAGTGTCGAGCACGTAGCGTAGTGGGCATAGCCTTCAGCTGCCGCCGTCTTGCCGACAGCTGAGAGCTTCAACGTCGATGAAGGCAGATCACGGAGGGAAGTGAAGAACTGGACATTGACATGGAGGTCAAGACCTTTAAATGAGAGCTCTGCACTTTTATACGAGAACGCCCAGTGTCCCCTGTGACTAGAGATCATGCCTGTCGGACCTCCAATGAAAAACCACGACTGGAGTGGGTTATACGACAGTTCGACGCGTGCCAGTTCGACGCGCGACTATTCGCACAACGGTGTTCGACGCGCCACCGCATTGTCGAGGGTTAGGTTAGATGACTGACCTGTTCGGCGCGCGACTATTAGTAGAATAAACTTCGCCAAGAGACGCGTTTCGACGCCTGACTTATTAGACGCGTGCGACCAGCCAGCAGTGGAGTCAAACTCGGCAACGTACTTGTTCAATGCCTGGCGTATTCGACGCTGGGGGCCGGGGACCAGCGCCAAGAGATTGTAACAGATTATCTGCCACAAAATTTCATATTTTGGGGCTAAGTATTTGCCACTAGTATTATTTGGCTGACGATTTTCAATAAAACCCGGGTTGGTCACATTTCGCTTGAACATTCATCATGCAGTTGGGATTCTTTGGTTCTGTAGCAACGGATGATGGAGCCATTGGAGCCCGAATACACGACGACGACGAAAAGAG
>JAOWAR010115756.1:0-12057 GCA_028571005.1 Clathrina lutea | reverse complement strand
GGAGAGAGCTGGGGATAGGCAGAAAGAAATTAGTTTTGACAATACAGTTTCAGAAGGAAGGCTCTCCAGAAAATCGAAGTACATAGCTTGGAAATTATTTGATTGAAGGTGAAGGGAACAAAGATTTGGAGGAACCGTGAGTTTAATTTGACAAGTACCAACACGTCAAGACCTGTGTGCTGCAGGAGAAATAAAGATCCCCAAGGTGTAGTCCAATTCTTTGACTTCTTATCCTTTGACTGCGCTTTCTAGAATTGTGAGAAAGAGCTCACCAATGCAGACTATGGGTGTGTGGTCAGCTTCTACCCACAGACCACTCTGGCCTTGGCCATAAGTGATGCCACGACCCACACCATGGATGTGTCTGCTTCCATTCCTGACATCAAAATAAAGAAGAGAGAAAGAAAGGCTCAGTCTGCTAAAACGAAAGACAAACCAAAATTCTTCATTCGCAATAAAAACAAGAACCAAAACGAAAACAATGCCTAGGGTCATCTATTTGCGATATTGGTGTTGTACTAAAACCTCAACTTGACACAGCCATACATGAAGAAAGAGAACAGATTCCCATTTGCCAGTGCTGCTCGCGTTGAAATTGACTTACGGGACGACGTCGAAAACACTGACAAGCTCACCAATCTTGTCCACCATCATGCTAGATGCGTTAGACACCACCGGGTTGAACAATAAGGAGACTGACTCTGCAGTCGCACCATGGATAATAAAATAAAAAAACATTGACCTGGTCATGAGCAAGAAGTGGTGAGTAGAAATAGGAAAACCAAGAAATATTCTGTATGTTGGCACTTTTGCCACAAGAAAAATCACAGAGGGTGAAGAAAAAGAATGTTGACGGCTTAAAATCTTGACTAGCAGCAAATTCGAGGAACTAGCCCATGCTTCAAGATTGAAATGAAGACAGATTGTTCTTTTCTTCTGAAAACTATTTTCTCCACTAGAGCCTTACCTGGTAGTCGAGTCACTGTCTTGTTCAAAATGAGCAGTTGGATGTCAATCTGAGTTTCTGTCACATTGAAGCCAAGCCATGCACCAGCTGGAGCACCATAGTCTGTCACAAGAGACTTGTCGAAAGACAGCTGTACCCAGAAGCTGTCCATTGATGAATCTATGTGAACAAATGGCAAAGAGCTATCAGACCTACATGCACGAGGTCACCAGCAACAGCAAAGGGCATATAGGAATAGAATTGTGTGTAAGAAGGGCGAATACAGGACAGCTGCAAGGGGGCTCAGAAGAAAGTGCAAACATGTACTTGCTCTTTGTTTCTCAGAAGATGCAGCTTACAAGAATGTTCACATGAGGTGCAATGTATGTCAAAGATACATCACTACCATTGGCAGAGTGGAAGGGGAAAGTAACTGAAAATCACAGCCACGCACTGCCAGTGAGCCGAAGTTTTCCAGTGAGCTTGTTGAAATACATGGTTTGACCTCCAGTGTGCGCGTGCGTGTATGTTAATTGCCCATCCTGACGTCAAGCACTTGTGCATCACAGCCAGAGAACCCTATATACTGACAACATTTCTGTTCGAACATTTTGCAACAGGATGTTCATGAATCGTCAGTAACCGGAACTGTTTGGCTCATAACTTGCCATGACGGTCTTAGTGATATTCCTACCATGCCGCTTTTCCAAGACCTCTTCAAATTCATATTTGAAATTTAAATTTTACAAACATTTCAACACCTTCCTTGTTGCAAAACTCGGCAAGTCAGAACATTGCCCTCCACTCACTCTGACAAAGACTTTAACAATGTCAAGATACTAACACAGGGGAAAAATAAAAATTCGACTCAGGCCCAAAGTAATGCCATCATACAGAGCCTGAACAGACCTTGTAATACCATCATACAGAGCCTGAACAGACCTTGTAATAACATCATACACAGCCTGAACACACCTTGTAATACAATCATACAGAGCCTGAACACACCTTGTAATGCCATGATACAGAGCCTGAACAGACCTTGTAATAACATCATACACAGCCTGAACACACCCTGTAATACCATCACACAGAGCCAGAACATATCTTGTAAGGCCATCATACAGAGCCTGAACAGACCTTGTTATGCCATCATACAGAGCCTGAACACACCTTGTAAGGCCATCATACAGAGCCTGAACAGACCTTGCAAGGCCATCATGCAGAGCCTGAACACACCTTGTAATACCATCATACAGTGCCTGAACAGCTCTTCTAATGCCATCATGCAGAGCCTGAACAAACCTTGTTTGTGCCAGAGACCAGCCATGCTGGCTGCCACGTCTTGGTGCTGTACTGATGTGACGTTCTCCAGACCCCACTTGGCAAAGTCACTGTGACTCCAGTGTGGGCTATCATGGAACCCACGAACGTACTCGCTCATGAAGTTCTGCAGGAAGAGAACACAAAAAGTGCACTGTCTCATAACATGACGGTCACTTTAGATGGGACCAATTGGTGGGCTCCGGGTACCCGAGGGATGCAAGAGGTGACCCGAGGGACGTGGAAGTGACCCGACGGATGCGAGGGGTGACCCGAGGGATGAGAGAGGTGACCATCCAAGGGATGTGAGAGGTGACACACATTATACCTTCAGTATAAACAGACAGCAATTATGTCATGGGAGTAAATTTAAATGAGACCATCCACTATAGAGAGTGCAGTCATAATAAGATTCTCACTGAGACTGTGAAGAGGTGATTCAGTATTGATGCACAACAGCAACACAGTGTAGTGTATCAGCCTTCAGGTTGATAGTAGCCTAGCCAAGACAGGCCCAATGAAAGCAGAGTTATTGGAGGTGGTATTCAGTGTAGAGAGGACAGAGCCCGTGGGGTGGTAAACATATTAATGGCCATAGGTCTCACCAAAGACAATCCACCAACCTCTTTACCCTTTGAACAGCTCCAATGCTACCTACTAGGGTTGAATCGGTTGATTACCTTTTTGGATCGGTTCACTGAATATTTTCTTTCCTCCGCCTCAAGTGTGTGCTTGCTTAATCTTTCCAAAGTTCACGAGTCAGTAGTTGGATAGATCTACAGTAGTTACATGACCTTGAAGGGGTCGACAGAACTTATGTTCTGTACAGGTGGGACCTTCAGCTTGCACAGTTGAAAGTTTGGCTGAAGCTAATGGGTGGTTTTCACCGGGCAGGCAGCACTAAGGTGCCAATTCTGACACTCCGAGTATTTGCGCTGCTCCCACCACCACTGTTCACTGCCAGCGGGTACACGTTCCGCAAATGTTATGCTCTTGTCGGTGGCTTGAGATGCTGGAAGTGTACTTACACCCTTTCACCAAACTTTCACTTGGCGTCGTTCATCATTCCAGAGCTGTCTCACACATAAATATGCGCCTAGTTCTACGAACGAATCCATCAGCAAACTGTTCTTTGCTGACAGCCATTGCAACCAGTCCAAATTGTCAAATGTCGCGAGTGCTACGAGTGCACCTGGACATTATAAGTTTTCACGAGTGCAGGGGCAAGGAAGCCATCACTGACACACAAAGAGCAAGAGAGCCACGAGAACTGCCAAACGACCAGTTCAGCAAGTGGGAAGAATTCAACAGGGAAAGTTGGGTCTGGCAACAAGCCACGAAGTAACGGACGGCATTGGCCTGAGAAACAAACCGTGCCTTGCGAACCACGAGTGGTAAACGAAAAGTCGTCATACCATGCCATATCAGCTCGAGATAGCGCAGGCCTGCCGAGCTTGGTGCATGAATGGGAAGGATCGCGCACCCCACTTGGTGGCACCAGTTTTGCTGCAGTTGCCTGGGCCTAGAGTTGTGCGTGGCCGATGGAGAAGATTTGCGACTAGGGATGCACAATTACAAAAATTGTAGAGTATAGGAGGAGCTGTGAAACCAGTGAAAAGAGGAAATGTAATCAGTTGAAGGAATCGAATCCGAAGCCGGTCCCAGAACCGAATCGTTTCAGACCTACTGTCTAAGATTTTAAAGTGAGTATATTGCAGGACGAACAAATTCTTTGGTCTGACTGAGACTTTCAAACGAACCCAACTCTTTTCGACAAGACCACAATCAGGATTACTTCTAGACGTTTCGGCCATACTGTGATGGCCTCATGGTGTCGAACTTAGCGCAGCATGGCTAGACTTAGTGCGAAAATAGGGTCTTGTTTTGTGCATGCTTCAGCATCTACGTGGAGATAAAAAGGTTCGATTCGTGCCAGTTGTTTTTCATCATTCTACTGAAGAAGCCCATCACAGTATGGCCAAAACGTCTAGAAGCAATCCTGATTGTGGTCTTGTCGAAAAGAGTTGGGTTCGTTTGAAATATATTGCAGGACCATTCTTCCTTGAATAGTGTTCCCACCCACCTTAAAGTCTGCTGCAGTAAATGACTGGTAGAAGAATGTCGCAAGCTGATTGGACGAGCTGGCCAACTGTGCTTTGCTCGGCAAGGTAAGATGCGATATCGACCCTGATGGTGAAAATCCAATTTCCACTCCACTCTTGCACTGAACTACGGCTGCGGGATCAGAGGCCTTGTCAAACCCACTCAGATCTGGGGCAGATGGCGGAATGCGAAGCAAGTCAATGCGTGATGAGATCTCCTCATGCAGAGGATGGTCGCCAAGAGCGTCAACAGCAAAGTTTATTGCCCAATTCCTCTGCTCCACCCAAGCAGTAACACAAAAGGTATATGCTGCCGTGTGCTGGACTGCCCAGAACTGGAGAGGAACAGAGAAAGAGCAGTGGCAAGAAATGGATAGAGAGAAAGAAAGAGAGAAAGACAGGAAGGCAGGGAGGAAGAAAGAAAGAATGAAAAAAGAAAAGAAAAGGAGAGCAGGGAAGAATGGGGGAGAGAGATGCGGGAAGACAGAGACAGAGAAACAAGGCAGGAGAGAGGAAGAAGATATAGGAAGAGAGAGAGAGAGAGAGAGAGAGAGAGAGAGAGAGAGAGAGGACAGGAGAGAGAACAGGAGAGAGGACAGGAGAGAGGATAGGAGAGAGGACAGGAGAGAGGCGAGGAGAGAGGACAGGGGGGAGGAGAGGAGAGAGGAATGAATTATACGAGCTCAGATGTGGGTTTTAAATGATTGAGAAAGAAGAGGGAAACAAATATGAGCGGGAGGATAGAGGAAGTATAAACTGAACAAAAGTAGAGAGAGAATTGTTTGGGCGTTAAAAGCAGAAAAAAACATTTGGGTTGTTGGAAACAGCAAAACATTTGGCGTGTTACAAGCAGTGAGAAAAAACATTGAAGCTATTCCCTCGACTCTTTACAATTCACATTAGCAATTTACATTAAGGGCGCCTTGATGGCTGCCAGCCACACCCGCTCTTCACAGAAGCATTATTGGTGGGCTGGTCTCAGCAATTGACATTTGGATTTGTGTTCAGCAAAGCACCGCTTGAATCTGGACTATGCCCCTTGGGACTACCAAATTAAATAAAACTGTTTGAAAAGCAATATCATTTCAGAAAGAAATCCTCACATACATCCACATTGGTCCAGTTCGTCTTGTCCGGCAAGTATCCATTAATTGAAAGACCCCAAGTGTGCTCAGGTGCCTTAATCAGGAGGCGTGAGAAATTGTACACCCTGTCAACAGCCAGACGTAAAGTTGCATGTGCAAACCCAAACATGACATCAACAGAGTACTCCGGGAACACACTCAACATGTACATCGACAGAGTACTCCGGGAACACACCGAACATGTACATCGACAGAGTACTCCGGGAACACACTCAACATGTACATCGACAGAGTACTCCGGGAACACACTCAACATGTACATCGACAGAGTACTCCGGGAAAACACTCAACATGTACATCGACAGAGTACTCCAGGAACACACTCAACATGTACATCGACAGAGTACTCCGGGAACACACTCAACATGTACACCGACAGAGCACGGCAACACACTCGACATGTACACCGACAGAGCACGGCAACACACTCGACATGTACATCGACAGAGCATGGCAACACACTCCACATGTACACCGACAGAGCACGGAAGCACACTCGACATGTACATCGACAGAGCACAGCAACACACTCCACATGTACACCGACAGAGCATGAGAACACACTCCACATGTACACCGACAGAGCACGGCAACACACTCGACAAGTACACTGACAGAGCACGGCATCACACTCCACATGTACACCGACAGAGCACGGGAACACACTCGACATGTACACCGACAGAGCACAAGAACACACCCAACATGTACACCGACAGAGCACGGCAACACACTCCACATGTACACCGACAGAGCACTCCGGGAACACACTCAACATCTACATGTACCCAGAACATGAGAACACATTCAATAATACAATGCCATTCTTCCGGATGTGCATGCCTCCAAGCAGCAAAGCAAGCCATTTCAAATGACAGTTCTTATCGCATCATGGCCCTATGCTTGTAAGTGAATGACGTATAGTTGACGAATCCAGACTGCAGTCTGACACTAACAAAGAAAATCCATGAAAACTGCACACAGAGCAAGACAGCGAGGCTGGCTTCAGACAAACACTGATGCCTGATTTGCTGCATTCATGTAGACTGCAGCTGCATTTCCCCTCAAACTGCACGTGTGTGCACACAGTGATTCTACACTCCTGGGAAAATCCTGCATACAAGAATGCAGTTTGAAGTGCAATACAAACTGGCTATAGACTGCACGGTGCACTCTTTGGTCGGAGTGATCAATGATACTGACTGAAACTCTTTGAGAATCAATGCTATGTTCGTGTACCGGGCCTTCACTGGGATCTTCTCACCTGTAGTCACTCAATTGACATTTGCCAGCACTGAGACAATCACTGCGAGCTGCAAGTGCCTCGCGGTACGCAGCGATCTTCCATGTGTCTGACGGAACGCCATAAAGCCTGGCCAATTTCAAAGAAGAACCTCATGATGACATAACAAGCAATATTGACGACAAACTGAAATTTTCTCAAGAACTTGAGTGTTGGCCCAATAGGTGTATGTACTAAATTGAACTATTAATGCCTTTTATACTTTGAAGTGGCATCTCCCCTTGTTAATGCTCGTCAGCTTGTCTGGGCATCACCAGATATGAACAATTATTTTTATGGGCACGAGAAAAGACAAAATGAATAGGGAAGATAGCAATCCTGCTGCGCCAGGTAATGACGCTGGAGCTTCAAGCGCGCTTCCCTTTTCTTTGTGACAGGTGAACAGAGAGCTCAACCTTCCGACTCGCCGCTTCAGAACATACACGTAAACTTACCATGTATCACCAATCTCTTGGGTGTAGACAGGCAGTTTGTCCTTGTACGGTAGAATGGCCTTGACAAAGGCATCATAGTCGGAGCACACAACCTGTGAGTAAAGGGTGAAAATAGAGGGAGATGTACATCCTGCACTCACTGGGATTTGAAGTATGCAATGCTGGTAAAAATTAACCGTCTGTAGCAAGGACAAGTCAACCGTTGTTCAGGCTGTACAAAAAAGAATTTTTGGCCATTATGTGCCAACAACTGCAAAAAAAACAAAGGCAGAAAAAGTCATAGTAGCCCAATTAACCACGTGATCTACATTCAAGCCAAGAATAAATCCCACCCTGTGTGGATGTACAATGCTCCCATTCAGTTGTTCTGCAAAGTTGAGCTCATTTTTTTTTCAGCAGATGCATTAGATATCAGATCAACTTGGCACCACCTTCAAGCCCTTAATTTTAAGGAATACAAGACATTCACTATCTACGTGGTTACTTCAAGGTAAACTGTCATGCCTCTGCATCTCTGTCTCAGGATCTGTTTTCTGCCCGTCTACTCATACCTTTATAAAAGTACTTCAGACAAAGGCTCACCGTTGCATTGGGAAAAAGCTTCTTTATGGTCGCATAGTCCTTGATGATCTCCTCTGCTGAGGCAGGGCCTGTGTTGTCGCTGCGAACTCCAAACATAAGCGCATGATCCACACCATCGATCATGACCAAGTTTGACAAGGACGGACCCTACAAGACATGGTCCAGTAAATCGTTTACATAACCATGCCGAGCACGACAATATGCAGCACGAACAAAGAGATCCTCGCAATACAAGAATTAAAGCTCCTCTTTTGCAATAAACCAGTTAACATGACAATTTTACAAATAACTTAGCGACATTGAACGCAGGATGGAGAGGAAGAGGGAGAGAGAGAAAGAGAGAAAGAGAGAGAGAAAGAGAGAAAGAGAGAGAGAGAGAGAGAGAGAGAGAGAGAGAAAGAGAGAGAGAGAAAGAGAGAAAGAGAGAAAGAGAGAGAGAAAGAGAGAAAGAGAGAGAGAAAGAGAGAAAGAGAGAGAGAAAGAGAGAAAGAGAGAAAGAGAGAGAGAGGGAGAAAGGGAGTAGTGGCTAGGCATGGTTCACTATGACTGCAAGGAAGAACAAAGGAGATGAGCTCAAGAAGTACTCTTACCGGGCCACCATAACCACCTGGATGCCACATCGCGATCACTTCCTCTCCGCTTGGCTCATCTTTCCAGCGGAAGATGCTTGGTACAGCGGGTGGGACACAGGCACCATTGACACCCACAGTCAGAGCTTGTACACCATTACGTGTTAATGACGGAATAATGGACCTAAAAGAGAAAAACACATTCTGTTTCGAAAGGAAAGCCAGACAAAAGATGGTTCAAGAACGAAGGTGTTTTCGCCACTCAATATTAAAAATGAGCCAGTGTTGTAAAATGCTGCACTCTGGCAAAAAGGGAATCACTGTCTTGGAAAATGAAAAAGAAAGACGACTGAGCACAAGTAAACTGTGTGCTCATTGCATGATCTACAAACGAGTAATAACAAAGTGTGGAGGAAATTTTAACTTCCGAAGAATGCTGGATCGATCATTTCAGGAGAAAACATGCCCCTCATTCTAGCCAGGCTTCCTGATTTGCTTCCAATAAACATACAAACATTTCCGCAGTCACATCATTGTATCAACACTGGGGGAGACACAGAGTCTAGACAAATGTGGCAGTGTAGATAAACAGTAAAGAATTGTTACCTCGTTGTTCCCGGAACGTCCCGTAGGCTCATGGTGATAGTGGGATCCCGCCCCATCTTCTTGTCCAGGTCATGTGTTAGTTGAATACTGAAGTCCATCAGTGATGAATCAAGCAAGTCCAGCTCAGAGTTGAATGGCATGGCGTGCCAGACGAAGTCTCCTCTCTTGATTGCAGCTACGAACTGCAGGGAGATTGAATAGCAGGAGGAAGAGGATGAGGAGATAATGGTGGAGGAGGAGTAGTAATGGTGGTGGTGGAGGAAGAGGAGGAGGAGGAGGAGGAGGAGGAGGAGGAGGTGCCAAGCGAGGGTAGAAGGGGTACAGAAGGCGAAACTTCAGCATGCTACGAATGGCGGCAAGCACCTTGTCTTTTTGGTCGTTTGTCGGGCAATGCAAGCCCATGCCTGGCGGACAGTCCAGGTAGAGAGACACCAAGTAGGTCTGAGTCAGAAAGACAAACCGCTCCTCACCGCCCCGCTCACGAAGGAACTCAGACGTGTTCATGCTGGCAGCGAAGTATTTGTCGAAGTACCTGACAAGGAAGATTGTGAACACAACACAAATTAAGCTGCGAAAGTAGAAGACACACAAGTCCAAAGGTTCCACTGTTTTCTTAGAAGAGCCGCTCATCCTACACAAGGACCAAAGGCACGTGGAGGTGTTCTTGCTCACCTGTTTACCACGTTGGCCGCAAGGGTAGCGAAGCCCACATCCAAATGACAGGAGGAGACGTAGTGGACAACCGAGGGTTGCCAAGCGTGCGCCACCTCCCTGGAGCCAAGCAGCAGGAGCACCAAGAGAGGAAATAACTTTTCCATGTCTGCGCTCTTCAAACGCCTTTTCTGCGTCGAGTGGATCACACGAACACGAGAAATGTTCTTTCTGAGGAGGGAACACTTTCTAGCGCCGCCGGGGAACCAACGACGCCGGTTTTTAGTGGCAGCTGAAGGGTAGTGTTGCTAAGAGTGCGAAGGTGAACGCTACATATATACACAGCCGCGGCTCGCGCGTCGTTGTCATCGTTGTCATAGCGACATAGCGGTTTGCCGGTACGGCGCCTTGCAGGATGGTGAAAAGTTTTACAGCGTTCAGCCTGAAGTCCGGACTCAGTAAACGCCCCAACGAGAGTTTCACCTACGCGTTACACAAGATATTCTTTCAAGTCCTAATGCTTGTTGCCACGGAGTAGTTAATCAGATTTGACGGTAAAGAATTATGTTGCACACCGTTTTGAGAGCTGTGCAAGCCTTCATCCCTTTTGGTTTGGCTGGGCCGGGGCCACGGGCTTGCAAGATGTCGGCATGCGTATGCAGCGCGTATGTGTGAAAAGACTTGAAAAGATAAAGCCTACGTGTACAAAAAGCTACTTATAAGTTGGTGAGACTCACTGCTCACGCTCAGTGGTGATTCTTCGTGCAGACCGGTTTAATCCGGCGGCTATGGAATCTGCTTCAGACATGGATCGAGTTTACTGGCATCTCCTCTCAGTGACCGCTGAGACCATTGTCCAGCACCCTAAGGCTAGGTCTGAAATTAATGCTAGCTCTGGGCTCGTCAACAAACAAATGCAGGTTGAGATTCATTCAACCCAGGCCGTCACACATACCTTTCAGTCTCCTAGCTGAACAACACAGTACGGCCTTCCGATTCAGTAGGCGGGGCCTCAAATCATGGCTACAGTCTTGAACTGCTACTAAAACACATAGCCGCTGAAACCTCGAATAAGCCTCGGTCTGTATAAATTAATGTCAGTTGCATGGACCTAACTTGCTTATGGGGGTGGTATTTGACAATGAGATCATTCATACAATCGTAACGTTGATATTGATGTTGTTTCTGTATCAAGCAATCCACTAAGGACCATCCTAGTGCGGTTTGATGTGAAAAAGGAGTCAACACGTACAGTTTTGTCGCCGTCTAGTGTGGCTCAAGATTCTGGTGTTAATATGTGTGACTGCCACCGGAAGACTGTTGTCCATGATCATCAGACTCCACCATTCACTGGCCTTGATGAGTGATCAAGCATGCATGCGTTGATGTGCCTGGCTCGGACTGGAGATTCTTACAACTTCTCAAGTCTCCTGATCACTTTTGTGTTTTCATATTGAAGCTCGCCGGAAGTTTGAATCAACAATTAGCCACGATTTGACACAGGCACTTAGCCAAACACGACACTGCGGCAATAGTGTCAGGCAACGGTGTGAGCAAGTGGACGTCCTAACCCAATCGTCATTCATGCTATAGATAGGCTGACACTGAATTGCAGAATATTAGTTCAATGAGAACAGCTCCATGAATAGAGATATCAACTATCCAATCACCATACATAAGGACATTGTACTGCTGAGCAGTTGCCTCATTCATTTATTGAGCAGCATCATATAAGATCAGACTTCATTCAAGGCCTGATGCTGGTTGATAGATGGAGTCAATCTCATGCATAACTTTATCAGATCACATGTGCCCAGCTGCCTCGTTCAGCTGCATGAGTAAAAGGTTTGGCCAGGTAGAAACCTAGATAGGAAAGACTATGCGATAGAGAAGGCGAAATGTTGCATCTTCTTCCAGATAAGGGTACCACTGCAAGAGAGGAGAAAGGTGGGTGTCACCAGTTTAAAGTAAGAATTACTACTCTCTGTGGTTGGCAGAGGACGCTGACCAAATTCTATTGCATCCTGCATGCCTTACTGATTTAAATCAAGTTCTCTTTCTCCCAAACTCTATCATCATCTCATAATTGTTTCATTCTAGATCTTTGGGGGTGCGCGAGAACTTATGCCGTGACAGGTCCCGATAGAGAGCGGTTAGTCATGTGGGCCTTCAGTGAGGCCTGTGTTGTGAGGTAATGGAAAAGCACAGTAGTTGAACTGTCATTTGTCCTGACCAGTGAGTCGCCGGTCCCAATACATGTAGCTCAATTGGCAGAGCATTAGCCGCGTAAACTGAGGGTCCTCGGGTTCGAATCCTGGTTGGGGCATTGGCATTTTTACCACTGTGCTTGTTTCCATCCTTTCCACTACTTCACTCCCAAAGTTCTGATGAGCTTA
>JAOWAR010115645.1:0-12057 GCA_028571005.1 Clathrina lutea | reverse complement strand
CACTGCGCATACCTCTAGTCAGCTTGGTCAAGTACAAGGAATGCCTTGATCGCGTCAATTTGATCGGAGTTTGATATTCACCCACGCACACCCTTTTTGTCCACAGTTCAAATGTACTGAGACGGCCGTGCCTTGGTCTGGCAAGCTTTGTTATCAAGCTTGTATGAGGTTGAAAGATCCATCGACCTCTTGCCAAAGCTCCAGGTGATCACTGTTGGGAGAAGCTCTTCCTTGCATTTAAATTCCGTCCGGAACCCCCAGTCGTATCTTCGAGGTCTTCTCGTCGTCGCCGACGTCGTCGTCCAGGTCGTCGCCCCCGTCATGGTTGACGTCGTCGTCGTCGTCGCCCCCGTCATCGTCGACGTTGTCGTCCTCGTCGTCGCCCCCGTCGTCATCGACGTCGTCATCCTCGTCGTCGCCCACGTCGCCGTCAGCGTCGTCGCCGTCAGTTGCAGCATCCTGTTCTTCGGGAGTTCTTACCAACAGCTGAGCTGCCAGATGGAAAAGGAAGCCTCCGATCAGAAGCTCTAGACAAAGATTAATGGGCAGAATTTCCGTCAAAAGCATCAAAAGTTCATAAATGCAGCCTGCAGAGTCCTGCTGACACGAACTCTGCTGCTGGCTGTCTTGCAACGCGCACGTTTTACATGTATGTAAGCCGCCCTGTCCGGCATTAACTCTTGCGACCAGCTGAGTTTCCCCGGCTTACAATTCGGAAAATCAGCTCCTTGGCAAACAGGGCGGGAAGGACGCCGAAGAAGGCTGTCAAAAATGCCACACAGGTCATCGTCGGTTGAAACAAGGGAGAACGGTTATATTTTCATGATGAAGCGGTGTTTCACCTCTTCAGTTCCCGACGAAAGAATTCCGGCCTGATGCGAGCTTCGCCGTTCTTCTATCCTTGATGGTCTGCGCCACAGTGTCGGAGGCTAACAAGAATGTCCAGAATGCATCGCAGCAACGGCTCTCTGCACGGACAGCCTGCTCGTGTCTTGCCGGTCCCTGACTTCTTCACAGCACTCTGCCACTTCACCTTCAAGTGCTTTCCCGATCTGCAGTTGGTGCGAGCACATGCAGTCAACGTAACTTACGCAGCTCGTATCTGCTATTGGTTCGTCCGCGGAGGTGAAACCTTTTATAGCCGCGCTGAGTTCGATCGCTAAAAATTATTCCACTTATTCTGCTTATTTCGGCATAGCCTCTTCCAAGTCTTGTTCATCCCACGCGTACACTTAAGAGGCAGAAAATGGCGGTAACTGTCTGCGCAAAATGTTAGACGGCTCCAATACTGCGTAATGCAGTTCATCGTTTTCACACGACATAAACATTCATCTTCAGGTTCGCGTTAGGCTAAGGTCAAGCTGCGGAACTATGCGTGGTCAAAGATCATGAGCTCGTTCAAAGAAGTAAAACTTCAAGAACATCTCTACAACGTCTTTGCTCGTCTCGTGAGGCTAAGGCATCCTGGTCCCTTGACAACTCTCTTCCGGGCAGGAAAGGCTTTTCGCGAGTAGCACCTGGCGCGGGCAGCCATCCTGAGTTTGGATCGCTGCAGCCGGAGATCTATAGGCAGTAGCAATGCTGTCGGCAGAGAGACAAAACGAAATTGAATGATTTGGTTGAAATGAGGATCTTAGTAGCTCAGCGGTTAGAGAGTCGGAGCCCAAATTAAAATCTTGTAAAAATACCGAACATTTTCGCTTACATGTGCACAATGTTTGTAATCCCTTCCCGCCCTTTATAGCTACGATCGGCTGGCTCCCCGCAATCACCACCGCAATCCCTCTTTCACTATATTTCACTCTCCCCACCCGGTAATGGCGCTATATTTCCACACATATACATGCATATGTGCACGCGAACCATTCCCTTGAGTGTTGCTTTCATCATCTTGATTATGTAAGTCCCAGCGCCTGCACAAGGAGCAAATCGGCCTACTGAAAAGGAGAAATCTGTATGCTGGGAAGAGTGGACAAAAATCTCAGGAAAAGATCGCCATGGCCCGTTCGGATTTCATTTTTTTGAATGGCATGGGACTCTAATCTGGTTAGTTAAGTACGTTATCCCACTTCAGTACTATGGGATCGACAGACAAGCAAAGTACATGTATTATGCTCACGCGCAATTACATTATGCTGTCCGTGTGGCATTGCGGGACAGAGCGTGGTTGACAATCTTTACTTGACTGCCCGTTGGGTCACAATCAGAGAAAGACCATAGATATCATTGTAAATTTGCGAACCTCAATTATTTGCGGGAGAAATTGAATTGCGTGCATTTCATAGTTACCATGTGATATGCTACTATTTCAAGAATCTATTTCAGACAAATAGCGAACTTTCTTATCAACCAGGATGGAGGATTAGCCATTCTTCCTCTGTAGGACTCCATCTTTGCATTTTTCCCTGCTGCTTTACGGTTGCACCTGCACCTGCAACGTTTCATAGATGATTTGGCGTGATTGCCAGGTCACACCACCACTCCGATGCCCTTTCTGCTCCCTTCACACCGTCCGTTTTCACAGTGTTTCTCTGGATTCTCGCCTCCCTTTCCTGCTTCTTCGCCTTGCACGCACAACAGCTTAGTAGAGCTTGATGAAGCCATATGGGCGACACGTTTTCCTTTCCTTTCCTTTCTTAGTCGTTTCACTCATTAGTCATTAGAGATAGTTCTGTTGTGCTTTTACACACGAGAAACTAGTCAGCTATGCTTTGATGCCCCACCGTCTGGCAGAGGAACCACCATTGTTTTAATATTATGGATGCGAGGAGAAATGGATCGAAGCAACGAGTAACACATCTGCATGATCAAATTGTAGTAATTTAGAAACTGAAGGCGGAACTCAAGCTTAGGTCTATTTCACAAATAACAAACTATTAACAAGAGAAATTGAAAGATCGCTTGCAGGTGATTGTGAGGTGAGCACATTGTATTTCCTTGCCTTCTCAGTGTTGTGGCAAAGCAGGAAATTCGTCGTAACTGACATGAAGTAAAAAAAAAGAAAGATACGATGGATTGAAAGTAATTTACTCCCTCCCCCCGCCCTCTCTGAACGAGGATACTCTTGTTCCAGATCGCTTTAGTCCTAATTTCAAACTGAGCCACGCCTTGCTGCTTCAGCCCGAAGGGTTTTTCGTGCAACTCGCTTTGGAAACCTTTGCACGATTAAGTATTGGCAAATAGTGAAAAGATAGGACGAATGATATCCTGTCCAGGCCAGAACATTCGAAATTTTATAGCCTCTCCCTCAACCATTGAGATAGTGTTGTAGTTAAGCCACATCTGCAGGTGAGCTAGGATGGCTGCTCGTGACCGCTAGCTAATGACAGCTCATCAGACCAAAACGTGGCTTGCTCAAGATGTCAAATCTACTTGAGGATGAGCTCTTTCGACCTCCGCTGAGAGCTGGTGGACAAAGTCCTGATGAGCTCATTATGTACAGCAATAATAAAGAAGATCCGACAAAGAAAAAAAATTGAACTGAGTCATGCGTTTCCATTTCTGTACAGGACGTGGCTAAGTTTGCATTAGCGCATTGTTTTTGTAACTTGTTTCTGACTAAGGATCAGAACAGTCATTGCTGCTAGCCAGTGCTGACCACTTTTCGATGACTTCAAGTTCTGCCGCAGTTATTATGCTGAACTGGCTGAGAATACCAGTGAGTGTTTAGAGCTATGCGCTGACATCTACAGTTTAACATGCCAAAAGAAAAGAATCGTCACATCTGCCATACCACCACCACCTGCTCCATTCATGTCTCGCAGGGGGAGCTTTGAGGTCTCTACGAGGTGCACTGTATTCTCTGACTTGGGCTTTTCCGCGCGCACTGGAAGGTGATCTAACAAGAGAGATAATCAGACAATAAGTCTTCATCGTAGATCTACGTCTTGGTTGGCACCTGCCCATCTTGACGGGCTTCCGGTGACCGCCTTCCCAGTTTGCTGTGCTTGGTCTTCGTAACTGCCAGGTAGAAGGGAGTCTGGGACGAACTCATCTATCGGTTGCTGTAAGGTCAGAACCTTCAACGCGCTGAAGTGAAAGAAACGTCTTGACACGGTGGCAGTCGACCACAGCCAAACACGCTAGCGAACAACCTCCTAAGCTCTCCGTCAAAGTCAGACATCAAAAGTCTACCCGGAGCGGCTGGACCCTGTCACCGAACTCGACCGCGTTGGAATTGCATGTGCGTAAGCACCACTGCACTCCCGTGCGCGCACAAACGTCATGCACTGGCACACGAGCAGAGTTCGGTGCCCGTACCATTATTCATGCCCTTTTGGCCAAGGCAGAACTGTATAATGCTTCTGGCATGCAGTGGTTTGGTCTAAGCCTTTGTGGATTTCAGTCTGACATCTTGTCAACAGTGCAATGGCGTACTACTGGCTGTCGTTCACGCTCGTCGCGTCCCTTACGAGTGGTATCGCTCAAGCACAGCTCGGAGACTTCGCACTGGGACTGGAAATATCTCACTCAGCGCTAGCCAGCGGCGAAGTAATGCAACGGAACGAGATAATAGGCAAGGTAGACTCGTCGTAGCTTTCCGGTTCGGAGGATGTGAGCATATTTGCGCTTGCTCTGTGGACGGTCGTCTTCTTCGCCGTCTTCCAAGCAATCCGGCTGATGCGGATATTCTCAGCGTTTGAATTTGGTGGTTTGGTCCCTATTCCCGTTTCTACCGGCGACCGGGACGAAATGTGGTCGGCCGAGCCATGTTGGACGCCGGGTTCAAGTTGAGCCTGACAGGAAGGCGCTTTCTCTCCCCTACCTTCGTTCGAACAGGGTTTCTTGTCTCACATGATGTAAAAGTATATTAATCATCTATTTATTTCCCTTACACAGAGCCTGTGCATACAACTTGTACATAATAATTCGCCACATCAAAATTTCCAGAACTTCCTGCATGCTCAGACGCAGATTTCCCTGACGATTCTGTCCCTGGTCGTTACTCGCTTTTACGTTAAATCAAGCTGTATTCCTAAAATGTTTTTTTGCAATGATGCGAAAAAAGAAAGAAATGGGACATCTTCATCCAAAATGCGGCTCGTCTTGCATCGGAGTATGGGAGATGGATAAAGCACTATTGTCAGGGAAAAATCCACCATATGCATTCAAATTCCGGGGTTCCGGGGAAAAGTCTTTTCCGCCACAAGCCCGGTGCACCCTTTGGCGCATCCGTCACCCACTCGCAACTGCTACAGGTATCGCATGGTATCCCCATTAATCTAGCATTTGATTCATTCTGTTCAAGTCCGGGTTCGTGTCCAGCGCCCAGTGTTTGTGTCATGGTCTATGTCAGCACTGTTTGGTGCCAATGCGTGGGATCCCTGCGCACCGCGTACGTTTGCGCAGCCATGCGGCGTCAACAAACGAGTTGATCGGATAGGAAACCCCAGAATTGATTGACATCGGTGACTTCGCCAGGGACTTCGACAGATTTTGTACACAAACCCTGGTTCACTCAATTCACAAACCCTGGTTCACTCAATTCACAAACCCTGGTTCACTCAACTCAAATGGTGATTGATAATGCAACGAGGTCGGGTGGAAATGCGGTCCTAGACACTTTTGCGCTGTCCTGCTTGAGGATTGAAGAGTAAGTCATGATCACCGACAACAGCGCAACGGCGTGGTTCGGGAACACGTTGAGCATACCCAACATTATTCAAGGATTGAAAAACAAAGCTCTGCTGTCTCGATTCATGAACAATGCACCCCTGCTGATCAGTGATGGTCCGTTGTCAGGTACAAAGCAGCTGCGCTGTTGGCTACACGATGCGGTTATTCAGACGACGGGAGCATGGACGGCGACTCTGCTCCAAGAAGCTTCGAGAGTATTTGGACTCAGCACGGGAAACGTTTTCTCCAGGTGAATGGATCTTGCCGGGCGAAGAAAGGCCAATGTTTTCAGTGTGATTGGTCGGAACGTGTGATCATGAAAATTCGCAACTTGGCCTCGCGGGAAAGGCGATGATCCCGGATCGGACTTGCTTTCCGATATGACCGAGAATTCCGGAAAATGGGTGAGAGCACACAGTCTTTTCACTTGCCATTCGGTCTGCAGCTAGGGAATGGTATCGTCCTGTGGTCATTTCCTCAGGTGTCCGCGTCGACTGCGCGTGCCAAGCACCACACGTCGATGAGTCAACTAAACTCATGTGTAGCGTAAGCTACATGTAGAGCTCCGTGGACAGGTACGGCAGCGCCTCGTTCTGACGTAGCTTCGATTGAATGGTCCAATTCGTGGCTCCGCGTTACGTACATGTACATGTATCGCCGGATGGCACCGGCTAGCCAAAGCTTGCAAACGCGCAATTCAGTCAGACGTCAACTCTTCAGAAGCTCTTCCCTGCTGCTGTTTACATTTTTGCCTTTATCTACGCGGAGAAGTATGGACTTGTGGCGGATGCTGGCATGCCCTTTCCACGTCCGTTGAGCTTCAGACTCCCTGTGAGAGCAACATGTTCATCCGCCCGGAGGTCACTGCAACACCCGTTGAAGATACACCTCTACGGAGGGAGGAGCGTCAGGAAGAGGAAATTATAATGGCCCTAGGCAACTCCGCAGCTGCCCATGACGGAGAGAGTTCAAAGAACGTGAGCCTAGTGCTCAAGGTAGTGAATTGGATTGCTGTTGGGTGGTTTGTGCTTACACCAATATTTTGGATGCTGGTCCTTCTCTTCCCTCTCGGCAAGATTGCTGTTCACACAAAGTGGGAACGATCGACAATTGCAATTCTCTACTCAGTATTCATCTTGCAAGAATGCTTAGCCATCCCTGCGGTCATTGTATTAGTTCTGGTGTTCGTTTCGCTCACTCAAAATGTGGTGGGCCAAATTGTTGCTGCTGAAAAAGTTCTTTCAAGCCCAGCAGTTCTGAACCATGACAGTATCACATACTCTCAGGAAAGGGGTTCACTGGTTTCAAAATCGGTGCAAGCTGTCAAGCAGTTGAAGCAGAACACGTCTGCGTGGTTGGACACCATGTCTTCTTCGTTTGGTCTGCATGAGGTCTGTCTCCTACCTCTCGTCATACTTCAGGTGGTGTCCCTTGTCAGAGGAGAGGTTAAAGGCTTGGTATGTCGGACTATGGTACCCTACCACGGCTGTATCCGCTTGCATGTGCTTCTCGTCTTACACATCGCTGGGATATGATTGTGGAAAACGTTATTACACCTGATCAATGGCTACCTGACAAGTGGCAAAAGGGTATGTACCTTTGTCAGTTTCTGGAAAACTCCAAAGGAGGATTTTCCATCTTTGGGTTTCGTGTGTGGGGAAGTCGTTTGCTTCCATTGGCAACGATTTGCGTTAGCATTCTGGGAGCAGTCCAGCACTTCAAATAATTGACAGCACCATCATCCTCTCCATGACAACCCATGGTTGTTTCTCTTGCTATGCTTTCAGATAGTTGCAAGCCTCCCCCCCCCCTTCTCCCCTACAAGCATTACTTGCAACCACCAGAGGCAATCTACTTCAAATTCTAGGACATCAGTTGAGATCCATGGTTGAAAGTTTAGTCTGTAAGACAATCATGATTTCTCTATCTCTCCCTCATCTTGCAAATTACAAGATTTGAGAACAACACCTTCGATGAAGTGAAAAATTACACTGAACATCTGATTCTGTCATCAGGTCAAGAAAAATGGTAAAAAATTGAGGCTATTGTGATAAAATATTAACAAACCAAGAAGACGGTGAAGCTTCCCACCCGGCATTCTTGTAAAGGGAGAGAGAGATAGAAAGAGAGAGAGAGAGAGAGAGAGAGAGAGAGAGAGAGAGAGAGCAGCTGGCCTTAGCCCTAGCTGCAAGTGTGTATTTTGGCTCTAGTACAGTTTGCAGTTTCTTTTGTACACAGCACAGATGTGCCAGTAGACGCTGAACTGCTCAGGCCGTGGCTTAGGGCCTTCTGGGCTTGTTGCCATGCAGCAAGCCGCCAATTTTCTCCCTTTTTTGTATGTGGGCTTCAATCTGTTCTGCTCTCCTGCAGGATCCGTCTTCGTTCCATTCTTCATGCTTTACGAAGCGATTAAATTTCAGTCAATGTGTGGTGATATGTACATTTTAGGCGACCGTGCAAGGACAGCGCAGTTTAAACCTTAGTTAGAGACGGACCGAAAATGCCTGTGACGTGTCTTCAATTGCGAAGAGAGAGAAGAAATCACTTCCCTACGTGATTCAATAAAGGTCAGGAACCTTGGAGAGTCGGACAGTGGTCACCGTCGTAGTCGGAGCGTGGCCAGCATGAGTATGAAGGGAGAGGTTAGAACTGCGTGCGGAGGAGCTTCGGGCCCAGCTGCAATTGGAGAAGGAGGAGGCGGAGCTGGAGATGTCCCGGCTGAGGGCATGATGGTACCGTTCGTCGAATTCATCTCACTTAGCTTGCAGCGCACGGCCGTTCAATTCGACGCCGGCTTAGGTGACCGACAGCCAAGAGCAGCTCCACGCCCAAAACCTCAGTCGCAGCCCTGGCGTGAAAAACTGCTAGGCAGCAGGGACCCTCTCAAGTTTGGCAGGTGGAGGTGTTCGACAGCGTGCCAACTGCACAGGTCTGGACTCTCGCAAACCTGTCTATGAATTTCGACACAACATCGACAGCAAACCCAGCCATTGATACGATGGGCCTTGTGACAACTGCGAACAGCACCGGTCAACAGATCATCACTCGAGCCTTAGTTTCGATCGTGAAGTGAGTTCGACGATGGAAAGACTGACGTCTACGCTCGAAGCCATGACGGGGAGGCTGAACCTACATGTACCTGCGGTGGAGATACCGAAATTTGATGGGAAACTGACGGATTGGCTTCACTTCGTCAGCCGACTGAACGATATGATCCTGTCAACTACGCGGTCCGAACCACAAAAAATGGCCTGGCTGCTGCAGTTTCTGGTTGGGAAGTCAAAGAATGCTGTTGCAGCATTCGAAGGCGTGCCTGGAAGACTTGAGACAGCACTTAGCGCCTTACAGCATCGGTTCGGCCAGCCGCACATCATCGGTGTTTGCATCTGTCAGTTGACGGAGGGTCCCGTCATTTCTACTTCCAACCGGGATGGATTCCACCGATTCGCCGACAAAGCGAAGGAGCTTTATGAGACACTATCTTCCTTAGATGGCCTCACCAAAATGAACACCACGAACATTGTGCAGATAGTACGCAGGTTGCCCACGTCTGAGCAATTCAGATGGAGGGATGAGGCGCAGCGGCTTCGAGAGCGTGGGGAGGAACCCCGCTTCAAAGCACTTGTCACCTGGCTTGGACGATGTGCAGATGCACTCTACGATCCAGTGTTTGGGATCATTGGCCGGGATTGTTCTGATCAAGGAAAACCAAAGGAAAATTCAAGACCATCAAGGCTGACGACGATGGCAACCTGTGCTGGTCCACGAAAGGAACAAGACAACCGGGGCCATCACGGCAGCACGCCGACTCAGCATGCCTGCCCTGACTGTGCCAAAGAGCACGCAATCAAGGATTGCCAAGATTTCAAGACAAAATCCCCAAAGGCACGCATGTGATGACGAAGAAGCTCTGCCTGAACTGCCTTGGAAGCAGACATTTTGCATTGCGGTGCAAGGGTGCTAATCCTTCTAGGCATTCGCCGACCGCCACCATTCCTTGCTTCATCAGGACAAGGAGAGGCCGCTGACAGACCCTGTCTTTTCAGACGATGGAAATGCCAGTGTCGAGTCATATAGTGCCGACAATGACCCTGTGGTTGCCAAAGTCAACACCGCAAGCACATCAGAGGCGGAGCGCAAGTTAATGCTGCAGGTTGTCACCGTCAAGGTGAAGAAGGGTGAGACGAGTTGTGAAGCATTATGCTTTGATTGACTCTGGTTCTGAGTACACATTTATTTCTGAGTTATTGTCACGGCGCCTCGGACTGGAACCTCAAGGCAGTGAGAAACTGATGGTCACACTCTAAACGGCTACAGCAGGAAGACTGTAACATCTGTTCAATTTACTCTTGAGTCAAAGTTCACAAGTTTTAGTACCAAGACGCAGGCAAAGGTTGTACCACACCTCAACGTTGAGCGGGTTGATCCTCGGAAGATTGACATCAACCAGCACAGTCACTTGAAAGATCTGGCATTTGACAACATGGAGAATGCCACGGTGGATGTTGAAATTATCATTGGAGCTGATGTGGTGGATGCACACATCCAGCTGGAGAGCCATACGCAGTCAAGACAACATTCGGCTGGTCTTTGATGGGCCCCATGACCATGCTCGGTGAAAGGAAACGCGTCAACGTGAACTTCTGCAATCTGCTTACCTACCAGATGGAGGAGCTCTTGAACATTGACCGGATTTCGGCAGATCCGGAGGTACAGGTGATGTCAGTGGAGGACAGACGCACCCCGTCAACTGTGGAGGAACAGTCAAAGCTTGAGAATGGGCACTACGAAGTTCCAATATTATGGACGTCGGACAAGCCTCGCTGCCGTGCAAAAATCGTCTTGTGGAAATCCGTTTAGGATATCTGGAGGCAAAGTTGAGGTGAGACAACACCCCGTGACAACGCTACACGACCTTCATGAGTGACCTCCTGGAGGATGGGCATGCGCAAGCACCGAACAATTCTGAAGCAATAGACCGCTCAGACCTGACTTATCATCTGCCACATCATGCCGTCATGTATCCCACGAAGAAGAACATCAGAGTTGTCTTCGACGCAGCTGCTGCATACAAGGGGGTTTCATGGAACAGCGAACTACCCTCAGGCCCTGACCCCACAAATAACCTGTCCGGAATTCTTCTGCGATTCCGCGAGCACAGAGTCGGGATTGTGGCTGACATCCAGAAGATGTTCCACCAAGTTTGCGTGCCTCCAAGCGATGCAGTTGCTCTGCGCTTTCTCTGGTGGAAGGATGGAGACCTAGACAAGGAAGTGAGTTCAAGATGAAGAAGCTCATCTTTGGCGCCACAGACTCGCCAAGCTGCACGAGCTTTTCCTTGCAGAAGACAGCCGCTGACACCGGTGCAGACCAGCGAGGCAGCTGTGACCGCAGTGTCACAAGATTTCTACGTACGAGGCGGCTTGAAGCTGACCAAGTGGTCAAGCAGCCACCGCAGTGTGCTACCTACAGTTCTGACAGCCAGGGGAGCTAAGCCCACCCTGGATTTTGACTTTGGGAAAATCTCGATCCAGCGAGCACTTGGCATCCATTGGGATGTAGAGCAGGATGCATTCATACTGACAGCCAATTCCCTCAACAGACCATTTACGAAGAGAGCCCTGTTGTCGACTGTGAGCTCGATCTACGATCCACCTGGGCTTGTATGTCCAGTTACCCTAAAGGGCAGGCAGCTGATGCATCGCCTGTGGAAGATGGATATTGGATTTGACCACTGCCTGCGAGGTGAAGAACTCGAGCTTTGGCAAGAGTGGCGGTCAGACCTTGAACAGCTTACACTGTCATACCCGCGCTCTTTTCGAGGTACAGCAAGAATGATGCAGTTGACCTGTCTCTTGACATGTTTTCTGACGCTTCTGAAGTTGGCTACGGTGGCTGTAGCTATCTTTGGTTCCAATGTGAAAGTGGAGACATCTTTTGCAGTCTTGCTATGGCCAAGACAAGGACACCACCCCCTGAAAGACCCCGATTCCCCGGCAGGAATTGCAAGGGCAGTCCTGTCCATTCGACTGTCTCAGTTCCTGACCCGTGAGCTGACACGTAAGGTCAACGAGATAGTCTATTGGACCGACTTGCAGACGGTGCTCCAGTTCATCAACAATGAGTGATCACGCTTTCACACATGTCGGCAACCGGGTAGAAGAAATTCGCCACAGCAATGACCCAAGGTAATGGAAGCATTGCCCAGGGAAGGAGAACCTTGCTGACCTTGCTTCTCACGGCTTGAGTGCGGCAAGCCTCTGCGAGGAGACATTTTGGACTAAAGGGCCTGAGTTCTTGCGAAAACCAAGAAGTGAATGGCCTGCACAAACCGTGAGACTGTCCCTGCCAACTGACTGCAAGGAAGTCAGAACACGAGTGATTATTATTATTATTATTATTATTATTATTATTATTATTATTCAAAACGATTCTACGGAC
>JAOWAR010115534.1:0-12058 GCA_028571005.1 Clathrina lutea | reverse complement strand
CCTGTCCGAAAAACAGAAGTACAGGTTGGGTCGGACTCGAACCTGCGGTACCAATTCACCTAGCAGACGAGAGTCACACTCGCGCTATCCGAATACGCCATCGGACTGTCCTTAAGAGAGAGAGTAAAGAGAATGCATTTATTTTTATTATCGTTTTTCTCAATTAAGGTTGGTTTTAACCCCTTGGGGACTGATTTCACACTTTTTGCTTTTTTCACTGAAAAGTGCCTGAAAAGACCATAAAGTGTCTCTACTATAATTTTCTTGATAGAATTCCGCCAGCAAGTTAGAGAAATTATCATTGACGCCCGAGGATTTTTAGCCATGGGCTGCGAAGGCGGGAACGTCAAACTCCGTTTTCTGACAACCTTGGTTCACCCAACTTTAGCTCATCATAGCTCAGCCGCTGCTTACCTGATCACCTGATCGACTTCCAATTTTCTGCATCACCTCGTCAATCATAGACTTAAGAAAGCGGCACTAATAAAGTCGATTTGCCTCCTCTTTCTCAAGTTATTTTGTTGGAGCAAACCTATGTATTTTATTTCTTTCCACTCCTATGTTTCATGTTCAAGGTAGTTTTCAAGAAATCTGAGACACAGTTATTTTAGAGCACCCGGAGGAGAAGCAATCCCATCATGCACAGGTTAAATCATGTGAAGTGTTCCGCCATTTTCTATTCATTATAACTCAGTCAAGCGAACAGATATCACGATCTAGTTTTCATCATTCACCTACGGGATAGGTGGCCTTTACATTGCACAAGACCAAAGATGTGTGAAAGACTTAGTTTCGCTGATAGCGAAGGGGGTAGAACTACCCTTGAACAACCGTGACAACAACAGCAATAACAACAAAAAAGCTGTGTTATATTTGTGTAGTCCGTCTATGTTGTAGACTTCTTCTGGTTCATCTTCAAGGATGTTTGCACCTGTCTTCATTGCTTCTGGGTAGTGACAGCAATGTCGGTGAAAGGTCAAGTGGTTTTTGGGGTTGGGGTTGTATAATAGTCTCTGTCTTGCCGTGGTTAGTGCATCATGACACTATTGCAGTGTCATAGGCAGAGTTTGCAGCAATTTGTAAGTAATGTTGCAAATGCAGGGTGGTCTGTTCCCATTTGTTCATGTTTTTTGAATATTCAAGAGTTCCTGATCACCTTCTCAGCTGTCTCTCTCGCTCTTTTTCCGTCTCTCTCTATCTCTCTCTCTCTTTCTGTTTTGCACTTTCCAGACAAGTGCAGAGGACACCAGCCAGTTTGACAAGAGTTTTACAAACCAGATGCCAGTAGACACACCTGAAGAAGACCAGGCGGATTTCAGCGATAGCTTCCGACAGGCCTTCCGTGTAAGCAGCTGACGATGTCTGGTGTCGCCTTTCCTGTAAACTAAGACAATTTCGGCAGCACACAGTTTTTGGAATGAGACGAAATTGCTCTTTCAGTCAGAATTAACGAGGGTCGAAACAGTTTCGGCTGCGCATCTTTTTGGCACATCACAAATTTTCAAGAATACATGCATTTCGCATGCATAGATCTACGCGGTTGGCACCAGCCTTCGTATACAGCGTCTGCAAGTCGCGACCGCCCTCAACTGCATGCTGGTTGCGACATGCAAAATGTATGCATTGCATGAGTATGTACAAAGCTGTGCGGCAAGGAGAGCAAGGTGGTAAAAGATGGCATGGCACTGAAGATTGCTGGCTCTGGTTTGTCGTATGCTCACCTGCACTTGGCATACAAAAGGGACAGGGACCATGGACTGAAGAAGTTGTTGGGTGAGAATGTTGGCGGCAAAGTGAGAGTGACGAAATGTGACAGAGTTATATGTGCTCTGAATGAGCATTTTCGATCCCTTGCCGTTCCTCCCTGTGATCCTCAACGAGAATGAATGGCACTCTGCGTGACATATGCTTTTCTGCATGTAATCCGGGTAGTTGGTAGCCAGACTTTCACATGTGACCAGTAGAATAAACTTCAACATCTAGAACATGTTCAAAATAGATGAAACATCTTGAAAAACCAGTCATTCCCATATGCTCGCATACAAAATGGCCCTGATGTCAAAGAGCTCCAAGGCGTAAACGAACCTGGTGACCCCTACTTTTTTTCACAGAAATCAGCTAAAGGAATCACATGGAAAGGATTTATGTGAAAAAAATGAAACTTTAACATCTAGAACATGTTCAAAATAGATGAAACGTCTCAAAAAAACAGTCATGCCCATATGCGCTTGCAAACAACACGGGCCTGATTTCAAACAGCTCCAACGCGCAAACCAAACTGGTGACCCCTACTTTTTTTTGCAGAAATCACAGAAATCACCTAAAGGAATCACATGGAAATGATTTATGTAAAAAAATTGAAACTTTAACAATCTAGAAAAAACTGTTTCGAGCCTCCTTAATTTGGGTTCGGGTGACTGGAAAGTGTGAAAAGAAACATCTTTACCGACGTCTTTCCTGCTATCGGTCAAGCAGAAAGGATGTGAAGCGAAATCTTCGCGAGAAGTTGGCAGCGTTCGTCGACAATCAGCTGTATCGCATGTTTCTTGGCAGAGTTGTGCATGTGAAAACCGCGGGAATGTAGCCGGAGTTTACAACGTCACGAAATATAAACGGCAAGACACCATGTGGGAAAGGGACGGCCCAAAGCTGGCCGAAACTGCGGTGCAAAGTTTCAAACGCTATGCGGAGGGCTTTCCTGAGGTCAACACTCGGTTCTGAGAGGGAAATGAAAAAGCTACAAATAGCACGAACTAATCCTTTAATTTGGTGCAAATTAAGTTATGATTGCAGTCCCGTGCGTAAGCAGTGGGAAGCGAGAAGGTTGAAATTCAGCAGATTGAAATCCAAAACGTGAACTGTAGAATTATTCAAAATAAGTACTGCCCAGGCAAGTAATGGGGCGTGGGAGTTGAATGCTGACCATAATTTCGAAGCCTACCCGTTTCGGCCGGCTAAGACAACGAACGCAATCACGCGACGGTCGTGCGTTCACCGTTGAGGGGAATTTTGTGGTAATGGAAGTAGTGGGTCGGGTGTCCGTTACAAGAGCGTGTGGGGGGAGCGGGCATGCACTAACGTCATGGCATGCGCGAGACATACATGTAATTGTGTACTCTGAGCAATGAACCAAACCCGCAGCCAGGTCCACCAGATACATGATACATGTAGCCGTGGTGGCTGCAAACGTTGGCGTGTTTACGGTTATCGTGGTATCCGCTTACAAAATTATAGTGACGCGTGCTGAAGCAGTTTGCGGGGGATCGCCGTACACAGTTCCAGGCCCGCGACTAGATCATTCTACTGTACATATACATCTCCATGTGACAATTCCGCGATCAGAAAGATAAGCATGTGACAGATCGATGTCAATGGGCGACACAATATTTTCACCACACTGAAAAAACTCAAAGTACGACAGCACATTTCGTTGTCCATTAAAACGGAATACGACGCTAAGTCGATAACAGTCCAGAAAGTGAGTTGAGCATCAGCGGTTGCCTCGGCAATGTCAAGGTAAGGTAGGCTATCGTGCATGGCTGATACAAATGTGCAAGCATGGGGGTGAAGAACGTAACAGATAAAACGAAATGCTACATGCGTACATCGAAGCCAGCCCATAACTAGAGAGCAGTGCTTGTCGCTTAGCAACCAGGAAAGACGCTTCATATTGCTACCGCTGCCTCCGGTGCCATGCCACCTGTCGATAATACATATAAACACCAATTGCAAGGGTGTAGAACTTCCTTCCTCGACCTCCAGGCACCCGGCACCCGTACTCGAAGTGTTTCTTCAATTCATGTTGACGATAAAGAGAAGAAAGGGACGAGCTCGAGTTGCGGTAGGAGGGCGCGAAGGAATTGAATGCCCGAACAATCAAAACATGCGTCATCATAGTGTCCAAAAAAAACCCCGGCCAGCAGGCCCGAATATCTAACCGCGCATCATCACTCTTGGTGGTCGAGCTTGGTCCGTAACTGCTTTCCGCTCAGAGATTGTAATCTCGGTTCGGAGAGATCAGAACATACCTCGTTGAATGTGTTTGCCTGTACGCGGTTACTCCTACTCTACGCATAGTCCATGCATTTGCTTACTGGTTAGGTATAGGTAGGAAGACAATCAAGCAAACCAGGGCTGCACCGAAAGTTCGAACCTTCGATTAGGTTCGTTTGTGAAGACCGCGTTCGAACATTACATTCGCTTCCCTCGGATCGGATTTCTAAAGTTTGTCATGTGAAAAATTGACGCGGTCACGCGTCCCGTTGTACTGTCGATTGCGTTGGGATTTGCATGCACACACGGTAGGGCGGTGCATAGCTCAGCGGCGGACTTTCTCACGTGAGCGTTGCGATCCCTTTGCAGCACAGTTTTACCTGCATTCCCCCGCAATGCAGTCCGAGCTCTGCTTTGCCTATGCGAAAGGCTTCACGGCGGAGATCGAGAACACACACGAGCAAAATATTGAGGAGGCACCAGTGGATGTTTTCTTTGCAGCCGAAAGGCATGCATTTAACAATCATGAATGTCAAGGCCAATCTCTGCTCGTCATGAGCTGACCATTGTGGCTGATGATGTGGCCCATGAAGAAATGCACGAATTGAAAATGCTAAGTCTTCTCCATTCAACGTATATTATGATGAAAAAATACCACTTCTGCCTTATCTGCCATGAACAGGCATTGGTCATGTGCCCCCGAATGAAACCTTTTTTTCTTTACACCTGCGATTGTCATTTATCGCAGTTAATCTGTTTCTGATCTTCTGACCTACCTAGCAGCAGCTTGCTAAAGCTCCGGGAGCTCGCACTCACCCTGATACCTTTGTATGGAACTGAAAATTGGGACTGGCAATGAATTGAATGAAGCAAACAAGAAATGCAAGCAAGCAACATTGTCTACAACACTGGTGACGTGAAATGTAGAAGCAGAAACGTCGAGCCGGCTTCAATGGCAACATATCCCGAGATCTTGCACTCACGACGCTGGACCGTCGCACGCACACAATTTAAAAAAGAAGGAGAAGAAGAACGAACCGGCGGGAAATCTCCCGGAGGCAAGTGCAAAGAAGAATGTAGCAAGGATTGGGGAATTGGCTCAGGCGAAAAGTCATCAGGTGAAAATGTACGCGAGCTTTCGTCTCAGTCAGAGTGTGCCTCTTCATTGCCCGAGCGAAATATCAAGCGGCAAATTCCACCTTACTTTGCGTCGACGTAGTCTACGCGGAAATATCATTTAGACAAATAGAAACAGAATTGAACATTTTTCATTATAAAATTACCAGGCGACTTTAGCAGGCTCCGTGTCTCAACTAACCAACCTACAAGCAATACCCATGGCTACACACACCTCTATAACACCTAAACTGGCTGATGGAGCATTCCAAGCACGGGCTAACTATAAAGACGATAAATTGTGGCTCCTTGGAGCCGCTGCCGGGCGATTAATTACCCAAGCGCCTCAACCGCATGAAGTCCGCCGGGATCGTCTGAGAAAAGGCTTATCTCGCTCAGTCTATCCATCCACAAGGTCCAGTTCTCAATCAAACTTTGAACATGGCTGTTCAACAGACTTCCAGTAGCATTTGGAAATACTTTCAACCAGACGTACCTTCAAAAGGGAAGGGAAAGTATAACCTCTGCCCGGAAGACTTGGTCCTCCTTCCTAAACTCTAAAGTATGCTTTCAAAGACCATTTATGCTTTACTGTCATACTTGATAATTGAATCTTTTATTCACATAGACACGACCCACACGAGGGAAGACAAAGATGGAAGTCAACTAGAACGATGTTAAATCTAGTAGCTGTCAGGAACGTGTTAGAGTATCTCACCATCTTCAGCCCTGAAGACAGAACGCCACCGTGTGGAAAGACGTATTACGTCGAAACGCTCCTGAAAACTACCAAATTCTAAGTCAACTAGTACAATCCTAGTTGACTTCTATCTTCGTCTTCCGTGGTGTCTGTGTGAACAAAATATTTAACTGTATCATGGTATAGTTATAATTTCGAGCTATCATTTCACTGTCATCATCAATGTATCGATCACATGATGTACGCGTACTGTGGTATGCTGGCTGTAGTACATGTCTATAATAGATAACTACCATACGCTGCGATAATTGACGAAGGCAATGCGTGACTGGAACGCTCGCCTTAGGCCAACAGCTGACAGCCTTATGGCAGGGGTTCATTTTACTCTTTTGGTGGTGTTTCTCTCTTTCTGCGCTCCTTTCCTGCTTCTAGGCTTTTCATGCAGGAAAAAGAAAGCGGTTTCCTTAGTGTCGGGGCGGAAACTAACCGGGGATAATAAATTCATGCCAAGTCCCCCGACCACAACCGCCAGGAATTTTGGAGTTTCCAAAATTCATCCACCGGCCAGAAAGCTGGCACTGCTTGGCCAAACTTTGAATTCCTTCGGCCACATGAGGGCTCGTCAGGGAATGTTCGTTCGTTACATTTCTTGGGGTTCGCTGCATCCCTGAAGCTAACGTATACATGCCCAAGTCGACGAGTACGCAGCTGATGTTTTTTTTTGTACAGCAGAAGTACGGCAACACGAAGCAACACGATAAACAGCCGTCGCGCCGGTCAATATCGGGGCCGGTCAATTCACAAAACATCCGCCACAATCATATCCCTTCGCGCCGCCCTACGTTCCGCCCTCTGCCCCCATCCAAATCATTAGCTTGACAGGTTGACAGCTTTTCATGTTTGAGTTTCGCTTCGCAAGTGGGCGGTGTAAGGACGCATCGCTATGCGTCCTCACACCGCCCACTTGCGAAGCTCGTCGAGGGATTGTGCATTCTCTGCTTGCTACACAGCTGCACACTTGACCACGTGGAAAAGAGAGGAAAAAGCCGAACAGTACACAATGGGAGAAAAAGGTGCTGCCCACCCGCGATCGCGGGCTGATCGCACCACACGGCAAGTTCGCATGCCGGATGTCGTCGAGTCACCACTCTGAGATTCATAAAAGTAGTGTGCATTCGACCCGAGCTCCAGAGCCTTAGGAAGAAGAAGCACAGAAAGCTACCCGGCGACGATCTACCACATATCTGAAACTAAGCCATACACGGGCGACGAATCCCCTTGTGCCTGTCATCTTCATCGGGAGAGCTGCCGCGGTCCAGGATGTGCAAAGCTCGTGGATTCCACACCAGGGTGTTGCGATCGAAGAGCGGGCAGTTTCGCTGCCCATCGCAGTATGTTCTGCTTCTCTGCCTTCCTTGCTTGACCTCGCCTGCACTGGGCCAAGGAACAATTTCATCGAGCCCGCAGGTTCGGATCTTGGACGTCCTGAATAAAATTTTGACTCGCAGACTACAATCAACACCCAACCGTCAGACGCCAACGGAGCAAGCAGTGACCCAACGACCAGCCGCAACATTGCGCGCCACTACGTTTCCGCCCATTGAACCTGCCAATACTCCGATTGGCCCCTTTCCCATATCGACCGAACATCGCCCGGCCTTTCCAATGCCTCCCGGCCTTCTACCTCCGGTGCGTTTACCACCCCAACAACGACCAACATTACGCACGGTACCTACGACAACGCTGCCGCCCCTCAAGCCAGCCTCCACGTCGCCGCCACAACCCATCGAGACAATCAACTTCCCCTCGTCGCTGAACACAGATCAGCTTCTTTCAGAGTTGGAGGTCATCCTACCGTCCTTCCTCTCCAGTGGCCTTGAAGTGGTCAAGGATGGAACGTTCCTCACAATCGCCGCTATTGAGTATCACCACGCCGCCACGCCCGGAGCTCCAGGATGCAGAAAGCTATCATCACGAGGACTGCAACTCCGAGAAGCGTTTCGTCTGGCTATCGACAGTGTCAACTTGACTGGCTTTGGAGGAATTATGTGGGACACAGGATGTATGCAGTCAAGAACTGGCCTCATAGCCACAACCAGTTTTCTTCACAAAATGTTTAACAGACAGAGGACTAATGTCAGAGACTCAGGACTGCTTGTCGTTGATACTACAGGATCGAACGCCTCGCTTTCTATTGCCCACCTCATGTCCTTGTATCGACTCAACGTCATCACTCTCCCTCCTCTTGCAGCACGAGAAGCTTTCCCAGCAAGCTCTGACCTTCTTTTGACACAAACCCGCCCTCCAAGGGTCTTCGAAGTTCAAATTTTAGTCGACATTCTCGTGCGAATGGGCATAACCAACGTTGGACTCATTTCCATCAAGAGCAGAGAAGGACAACCTCTAGGAGAATCCTTCGCCAGGTACCTTCAACCACATCAACCACAAGTAAGAATCCTAAATTCACCGCTGTCCGTCGCACTTCCAAACAATCCCAGTAATGCCGACATCAGCAGGGCTGCAAGCGCTCTCATGCACACTACGCCTCCAAGTACAGCCTTCGTTCTCCTCTGTCCTGAAGCTGTTGTCAAAAGAATATTCACCCTCTTCGGAAGATCTAACAATACGACTAGTTCTAGGAAGAATCTGGAGGTATTCGCACTGGAAGAGTGGAGCTTAAAAGGACTGGAAGAGAGTGTCTTGTCGAACATTGGCAAGATCATCAGTGTTCGCTATGCCCCTCCTAAGAGTACACCCTCTGAATATAAAAAATACCTCAATGGTCTTCGAGAATTGGCAGAAACGCCAAAGGATTTATTCTCATTCAAAGCACCTACGCTAACTTTAATCTTTAAACGATTCATGAAAACAGCGTGTACAGAAGAGCTTCCCTCACTCCGCCTCAAACCGTACGACCAGGCTTCCTTTGATGTCTGCCAAAACTGGTTGAGCGGAACGCCCAAAGCTCATCCGGACGTGTCGTTCTTGTTTGACGCGATTTCAGCGATTGGGAATGTTGTGAAGCATCTCTCAACCTCATCAGGGAGAGTCAACTTCAGCACCTCCCCTGACTTTTCAAATCCCATAGCTAGTGCCGATGCCAACTTACATAAGCTTCTACAAGATAGAACATTCAGCGGGTCATCTCGCCAGCCGGTCGACTATCGCGTGATGGGCTCAGACCTCTCTCATGGTGATTATGAAATCCGCTTCCTTAACACCAGAGTAAGGTCAAAACTGATAAATATGGGAAGATGGACAAAAGAACGAGGCGCTGTGCATGGAACTCTGTCGCTTAATCGGAAGTTGATGAGGCTATTTAGGGGATCTAGATTCCAGAGGAAGGGAGTATCATGCCGGCCTATCTGCCAGCCTGGCACTTACCTCGACGTGAGCAACCCTCCTTTCCCTGGTGGGGTTTGCTGGTCTTGTCAGCCGTGCCAGATTGGGATAACCAACACCACAAATCAAGAACGGTGCCAGCCTTGTCCTCAGTCTTACGCTCCAACCCTGGCCAGAGACTCATGTTACCTTCCCAAGCTGGAGTATCTAGAGTGGAGTGAGCCAGCGGCCATAGTCGAAGTTATCTTCGCTGGTTTAGGACTGCTCCTAGTGGGCCTGGGATTTGGGGTGTTCTGGTGTCACTTAGAAACACCAGTAGTCCGGGCTGCAAGCGGAGTGTTGTCTGTGGCTCTTCTGCTGGACATGGCGTTGATGCTACTAGCTGTGCCGCTCCAGCTGGCCAAACCCAGTGAAAGCGTCTGCGCAGCTCGCCTCGTGGTAAACACTCTCCTATTCTCAATCTATATGGCCAACCTTCTTGTGATCACTTTGCGCTTGTGGCTAGTCTTTCACAAGCCCGATGCTATGTCATTAACGCAAAGAGAAGTTGATTTTCTCAGTAATCGATCTCTCCTGGTTTACACTGTCGTCTTGGGTGTAATCGGAAGTCTTCTCGCCCTGGGCTCTGTGCTGCTAGGAGAAAGTATGGTCGTGGTGTCCCAGCCGAAAATCACGCAACGTTTTCTTCTGTGCAAGCCCAGTGATGTCGGTTTTGTTCTGCCGTTTTCTTATACAGTCATCCTGGCAGTAGTGACTGCTATTCTCGCCTTTGTATCTCGCGGCTTGCCTTCCAGCTTCAACGAAACACTCTTCATCATCATAACAGTGTCCTTGTCGATCTTCGGCTGGATGGTGAGTGGCATTTTGGGACAAGAGGCAGTTGGAGCGGTGGGATCTGAACAGCTGTGGTCGGGCAGTTCACTTCTTCTTCCAGTCTACATCGCACTGTTCGGGCTCTTCGCTCCAAAAGTGCGAATTATCGTCTTCTATCCCGAGCGAAATACTCGAGAGCACAGAAGGAAGGTCATGAACGATCTATCATCCATGGAAAAAGCCAAAAACACAGAAATGAGCGACTTTCATTCCCAAACTCCCGACCAGGCTAAGTCTAGCGTAACTGCAGGTGACGACCACAAAGATTGAGCTTCTACATAAGTGTCGATGCAAGCCATTTCCAAATATGGAATACCGAGGATCGACAAAGTGATGCAGGATTTTCAGCGACAAGGAAGGCAGAAAGCACTTGGAGAAACAAATGTTTGACCATAGTCTATCCTACTACTGATGTGTGACATCATTCCAACTATAACATGCAGACTCAGACTTCCACTGCCTGATTCCATTCCCAAAGGTGAGAGCAACTCCACAAGACCAGTCTGGGCCATCCAGGAACAACCTGGCTAAATGGGATGTAAAAAATACCTCACTCCAGACATTTCTGCTTCTTGACTACTAATGACTTAAGCCACTCGCTGTCCCTAATTTTTAAATCACAGATGTCCGTTCCTCCTGGACGTGGAGTTTCACAATTATGATAATTATTTCTGGCAATTTCTGTGCAGCTAATAATTTACATCAATTTTTACCGTTTCTTTCCTGATGAAGGCCAGGGCAACCCTGGCCGAAACGTTGTCTTCTAAAATATGGCTGCCAGTGCGATAAACACTGTTTGTTAAACCGAATACTAGTGTTATACATTGGTTATCGTGGGCACTTCTTCTTCACTGTAGTTTAGGTTTACAATCAATGAGATACAATCACTGAGATACAATCATTGAGATACATCTCTTCACACCAGTAGAGGCTTTGACCTGGCACTGTTCATAATGACTTTTAGAATGACTGTCAGGTTTTCCGGATCAAAGTTCTTCAAAATGTAGGAAAAGGCCTCATTTTTTCACCCCGATTTGGACAGACAAAAGAAGGACTTTATTGACTCAAACAATGAGGGTGTTCCTATTCTAGGTTCAACCATTGTGCTGCAACCAGTCAGTTGTTTCAGGCCAGCCATGAAAAAGCAATCATCAGGCAGCCAGAAAGCAGCTAAAACCGGCAGGATGCTGTAAGGAAGAAGGAAATGTGTGGTGCTGCGGATTAGCACAGATCAGGCGAATCCAGCAGAGTGACAGGACGTGTGAGGGAAAGGGCACATTCGACATGTATCACTGAGTTGAGGCGAAAGCCAAGCAGGGGGGGGGGGGGTAGGGGGGCGTATCGTAGGGTGTGAAGGAGACTAGCACAAATAGACCGGGGTGAGCGAGAGCTGAATAGTGTGCAGAGGTGGGATGGACATCAATGGTCGATAGGTTCACAGGCAGCAGGACTGAACTCAGTTTCCGTAAAATGTTCGGAACGTAGACTGCGCTTTGAACGCTGCAGCTGAGAGTTTGTTCAGGGTGATATTCCTGTTCAGAAAAATTATTTAGCCGAGAGCTGTTCGTTGAGGCATACATGCAGATTACAGCGATTATATTGGTTTTGTTGTTGTAGGCCTGGGCCCTTTTCCGACGGACCAATAGATGCAAGCCCGACTGACTCTCCCGCTTGTGTTTTCACTCAAACGTAGAGAATTCCGTGCAGTGTGTCCATACACTCCGTCTGCTTCGTGGAGGAGAGAATAGGCACCGGTATACCATGGTGTACTGACGTTCTCCCGTAAACGTGTCTGTACATTCGCCTGGATGTGCGCCTGCGAAATTTGTGCGCCCTGGTTTCACTTGCTTCGAAATGTTCCATCCGATCCAACCTGTCGGTCGATCAAGTTTAATCTGACCGGCCAACGTTCGAAAAACTATAAAAAACTGAGAAAATAAGTTTGATTTTAATCAACAGAGAAACAATGTTGGTAGCACACACTTAGAGTGAGGGAAAGAAGCTGGTTAAGAGAGACGTTTTGGTGCACTGCAC
>JAOWAR010115533.1:0-19175 GCA_028571005.1 Clathrina lutea | reverse complement strand
GGCCTCGATAGCTCAGTGGTTAGAGCGTCCTAGCGCAAATCGGATGGCCGTGGGTTCGAGCCCCACTCGAGGCATGATTTTTTCTTTGTTTGATTTTCACTGCCATCACGGGTGTTACTTGATTCTTCTTTCTCATTCTTCTCCTTCCCCGTGTTATCTCCTCTCTGACTACAAAAGATAATTTAAACATTGGCAGCTACAATCACGGTTGTTCCTTGTGAAGCCTTCACGAATTTCTACAGATGGAAGCAGTCCAGGGGCTGCGACCACTACTCACCCACGCGAGGTGTACAAAGTATACTAGGATCCACGTCTTTCGAGCTGGAGCTGAGAACGACCGGAAAACCAAAATAGGTCAAAGGCGAGATCTAGCAGTTCGAGCCGTAATGACCAGCTTTAAGGCCTGGGGTAAAGTAGTTTATCGAGAAAATTGGAATCCTAAGATCAGCTTAAATCGTGTTTAACCGCCAACCGAAAGCATTTCAGTTCCTCCAAGAGCTCTAGCTGATGCTTGGATAACATTTCCCCTGTTGTACCTAGACGTTTACGTGTCAACAGATAGTCATTGTGAGCCGAACGAAGCGAGGAGGGATATTCCAACCTCCAGAATGGTCCGTTACCGAGATTTTTTGAAAAGTTGCTGGGTTAAGATGAATGGATAGGATGATGTTCACGGAACAAAAGCTTCATCGACTCTTTATCAAATCAGTAGAGCAGTTTAACAGAAGTTGTTTCTCTTCATTCCACCAGCATCTTTCGCCATTCTTGATGACTTTGTGTCTCTGAGGCAGACTTCCAGTAGTTCGAACGTAACTGATGCTCCTGAGATCTGGAAGGTTTCGGGTGAAGCAAAGAGGGAATAGCTCAGATGAGTTGAGTGAGAGTTAGATAAAGTGAGAATAAAAGATGAGGTTTTGAACAAGGACAGATTTCGGTTGAGAGTTTTAACTGGATCCTGTTGTCGAAGTTATTGAATGGTGATTTTTACAGTTACCGTGATATCACACTTGAACAGTATTCGCAGGAATGCTAGAAAACATTTTAAGTTTTTCAGCAACATGCTCGGTTAGTTCTTGCAAACCGTAAACGAATTGCTACAGATCGAATTTCGCTGGTCCATGTGAGAAAAGTGCGGGTTTCAGAGGAAGTGAGGGTTGTTCCTTGTGAACCCTTCGCGAATTTTTATAGGTTGACTTTCACCGGTCAATGTGAGAAAAATGCGGGTTTCAGAGGAAGTGAGGATTGTTCCTTGCAAACCCTTCACGAATTTCTACAGATTGAATTTCGCCGGTCAATGATCGAAGTGAGAAAAGTACGGGTCTTCGGAGGAAGTGAGAATTACCGTTGCCGAATACTTTGTGAGATACCGTGCAGTGACTGCCAGTCTAAATGTGTTGGTGAGACGGTTTGATCTATGGTTGATTATTTTTCAAATAGTGCGGAAGTTCAATGTGTCCGCCGGTTATTTACGCAGGGATGGTATTTAGCAGGACTTTCGAAGATATTCCTAGATTGTCTTCCATCGGGATTACGATGAGAACTAAAACCCAAGAGAGCCAAAACTCAAAGTGGCCCTGTAGTGAATCTGATGAAAAATGAACGTGAATCAAACATCACCCACTTTTTCTGATCCAATCCGTACAACCCCGGAGGGAAGAGCATGAAAGTAAACAGGAAATCGAGTATCCTTGGGGTATATTCCTTGTTCGAAACCGAAGACGTTAAGGGTAAGCTTCTCGATCCTGGGGAATGTCTTTTACGAAATAAACCAGGCCACCCAGGAACGGAGAGAGTCCACCGAGAGGGAGACCCCAGAAAGAGAGAGAGAGAGAGAGAGAGAGAGAGAGAGAGAGAGAGCACAGAGACAGAGAGAGACCACAGAGAGAGAAAGAAAGAAAAGAATGGAGAGGACGGAAGGGAACAAACAGAACGGAGAGAACAGACACAAGGGAGGGAGCGGAGAGACAGCAGAGAACGGACAGAAAGAAGAGAGCGGAGAGACAGCAGAGAACGGACAGAAGGTAGAGAACGGAGAGACAGGGAAGAACGGGTAGAGGGGAAGGCAGAAAGAACGGGTGCTGGCTTGCAAGGTTGCCTTCTTTTTCCCATCGCTCCTGTCTAGTTGCCACCCACACGTTGAACGATCAATTTTTTTGTACCAGGAAAAAAGGCAAGGCGAAACCAACGAAGCCCCGCAAAAGAAGAATGACAGGATAGACAGGGGAACAGACAATCAAGACAGAAACATGGAAAGAAGGAAAGCAATCAAACAAGGAACTGCAAAACGCAGCACGCCAAAACCAGGCTACCACACCGGCTAAAGAAGACAAGAAATTGCAACATAGATGAAGGAAACCAAGAAAAGACGGGGGAAAGTCAGAGGACGAAAATGAGTGACAGTCGTGGGTTCGAGCTTTCTGTTTGACGCCAATGTAAGCGAGCCTCACGCGGTGAAGGACTGCGCGAAGATCAAATAAAGGCCGCCAACAGGACGAAAGCAGACCGTAATGTCCAAAACGGCCCGTCTTAATTGCCCCAGGAGATGTCATTTCGCATCGATGTGCACATGTAAAGGCCGCTCCAAGCAAGGTGGAGGGAAACGTCACACTCTTTTTCGCAAAGATGACGCGAACCCTTCTTTTCGCAAGAAGGGCACGGCTGAACATCGGTGGAGCCAATGGAAGACAGAGTTGAAGGGCTCGCCCGTACCTCAGCGGAACCAACCAGAGGCAGAGCAGAAAGACACGACCCCTTCAGAAGAGAAGACATTGGGCGTAAGTTCACTTATAATCGAGGATGTGCCTAACAACCAGAGAGTGATGATGAAGGTTGAGCCTGTAACTGTCAGAGGTAGTAACAACGTCAGTATTACAGCGCACGTTCTCTTAGATTCTGGTTCGGAGGGAACATTCGTTTCGGATTTTTGGCGAAACGATTAGACCTAAACAATCAAGCGCCGGGAGAGCCTAACGATTGTAACCCTCAACGGACGAGACGACAAGAAGGTGAAAACTTTTAGGTTCAAAATATCATAAAGAGCAGAACGTTTCGAAACGGAGATACCGTTTGCTCGGGTTGTTCCGAGTTTGAATGTCCGCCACACAGACCCTCGGACTGTTGACATCAGCAACTACAGCCACATGAAAGACATACATCGTTCTGGACAATCCTACGGACGGAAGACCAGAGTGTTGAGATTACACTTGGAGTGGATGGCCCAGAAGCACACATCCAGGTCGATAGCCGCATTTGAAAACGCGGTGAGCCGTACGCCATTAATACCGAATTTGGCTGGTCTGTAATGGGTCCCATGACAACTCTGCGAAGACAAAAACCAAACAAGATCAATGTGGGCTTTTGGCAGTATTCTAAGACGCTTCTTTCTAGGCAAATGGAGCAGTTTCTGAACTTTGAGAGGATTTCTGGAGGGAGAACCTGAACTTTGTCCAATGTCAGTTGAGGACAAACGAGCACTCCAAACTCTGGAAGCCCACACTCGTTTAGTCGACAGCCACTATGACGTCCCAATGTTGTGGAAGGACCCTATATCATGTCTACTTTACAACAAGCGTCTCTCAGAACTGCGACTCGGATATCTTCGTCGGAAGCTGGAGCCGGGAGTCTGAGGGAGGACTACACGTAGAACATGGAAGACCTCTTCAACAAGGGCTATGCCCGTGTCTTGACCGCCGAAGAAGCAGCAAGCCATTCCAACCTGACGTACTACATAACACATCATGCCTTAGTGAAGAGGCAGAAACTTAGGGTCGTCTTCGATGCAGCTGCGGAATTGAAATGCAGCTCTTTTAACAGGCAACTGGTAATAGGTGCTGATCTGGCCAACAACCTGTTGCGTGTTCTACCAAGATTCTGACAGCACCGGGTTGCAATGGTGGCAGATGTAGAGAAGATCTTCTATGATGCAAGTTAGCGTACCATCCCTCCACACTGATGCATTCTGAATCCTCTGCTGGATAGAAGGTCGTTTGGAAGAAGAGTTCAAGGAATGCACAATGTTGAAGAACATTTTCGCTGAAATGCGCGAGCTTCGCCCTTCAAAATACGGCTTTTGAGAACACAGGCAGTTTCAGTAAGTCTGGAATTTCGACTGTGCTTAGGGACTTCTATGTGGACGACCTTTTGAAGTCTGTCGATAAAACAGAATAAACAATCAAGTGTTCTGTAGATCTGATACGGCTACTCCAACTCGGTGGATTTAAATTAACAAAGTGGCTGAGCAATGATCAGGAAGATGTCAGATCTATTCCAGTGAGCAAAAGAGCCAATTCTGAGCTGAACTTAAACTTTGACCACAAGGACTTATCAACTCAGTGGACACTAAGAGTCCATTGGAATGTAGGCAAGGAACATTCATCTTTTTCAGAGAATTCATGTTAAGTACTCTGCAGTTGCTTGCCAAGATTGAGACAGTCCTCAACAACATACCCTTGACCGCCATTTCTGATCCCAAGGACCTATAAGCTTTAACACCTAAGCACTTTATGCTACATCGCGAAGTGGACAACCTCACTTCTGATATCTGCCAAGGGAAATCGAAACATGGCACCAGGCAGTGGATCCAGGCTCAATACCTGGCGAACATCTATTGGAAGACATAGCAAAAAGAATACTTACTGACACTGCAAAAGGAGACACAAGTGGAATAACGAAGGAAGGAACGTGCAAATAGGTGATCTCGTCATCAACGTTGAAAACACAACCTCTCGCAACCATTTGAAGCTGGGCAGAGTCGTCGAAACTCATCCCAATAAGATACACACAGCCACTGGACGGCTCGTTTCTCCTATTGTCAAGATCTGTCTGTTGGAAGCTCATAACAACACATTGCCAAAAATCACTGTACTTAGACCGGCAATGGGCGCTAGGCGGCAAAAAATAATTAATTGGCAGTTTTTTTTCAAAGTTTTGTTCAGCTTAGGGGGTGCAGGACAAGCCCATGCATAAGGTCCGGAAGAGAAGTAGCCATGCCAAATATCACCGCCCCACTTGCTCTGTGAAGCACGACATGCACGTACGCATGCACCGTGCAACGACGTGAATGCCTTTCACTGTGTCGAATGCTGTACTCCGCACTGCAGCTGCCAGCTGATTGAGAAAAACGCCTTGTTGCGACATATATTGCCATGGCAATACAGAGCAAGCGCAGGACTACCCAAAATGTAACAAGGAAAAACAGTGCAGTGCTTGAGGTGTCTGGAGCTTGACGAAACGAAGGGGAGGAAGGGGGCAAAACGACGAGTCTTGGAATGGATTTAGAACGTCTTCACCTGATTCTTGGGCGTCAGAAGTGGTAGTTTCGTGGGAAGACCCTTCAGTTTGGCGTGCTATCGTTGAGCATTTGTGGAAGCGTTACCCTGTAGGAGACCAGTCCGGATTATCCCTTTTGGAGACGCTGCCTCTGTCCAGCGAGAACGACGAAGGAAGTAGAGTGAAACATGCAAAAAGACGCCGTTTATATGTGCGGCCAATGCGCACGGGCTCACATATTCAGGCGTCGGCTTCAGCGCTTTTCGCAGGCTGAGTATCGGAGATGAGTGAAGAAGGTGAGTGTTTTCCGTTGGATTTATCATCGATTGTCACAAGGCACATTATCTTTTTTGTGCTTTGCATACCTCTTCTGCGAAATGGAAAGAGAACAAGTGTGCCTTTGGTTTGGCAATAGCCTTTTACTGCGCTGCCAGTGCGGCCACAAGGCGCACCCCGGCTAAAAATAGAAAAAAAATTGTATGCGTTGCCGCAGCAATTCTCGCCATGTAATGCAACTTCATGGAGGTAAACATCGGCGGGGGGATATGTCAAAAGATGTAAAACAATGTTGGAAACATCTCAACAATTGTAGTGTTTCACAGAACCGAGGTTTGACCGTGTCGTATGGAAAGACCAAAGCTCGCCATGAAACCGACCTTTCAAAGCCGGTGGACTGGTCTGAGCAATTGACACCGAGATTTCCATTCAGCCAGGCGCCGTTTTGTTGTAGGTTCGTATTCAGTCTGTGCCAATCGGGAATGGAGAAAAAAAATTGTTTGATAATTCCGTTTGTCCAGATTATAATGCGCATTAAATGCAGACATATGATTGTTTTGCTAAGATTTACGGAGAAAAGAGCGCTTGATCTGAGCAGAGGTTTGCTAAAGGTAAAAGAACGGAGAAAGGCAAAATAAGTAGGAGCTGAAATATAGAAGGTTAGTGTGTAACAAGGAAGACTAAGAGACCCTCTGTAAATACATCTCAAGGCTTCTTCTGGTTTCTGTAGAAAACTGGTTTTCATTATCGTTGGTGAAAGGCACTTTTCCATGTATGTGAATAACAAGTCTGTGAGGAAATTGAGCGAAAATCATTTCTGAGAACACACAATTTCAAATGCGAAAAAAAATCCTGTGTCATATTGACGAAGCGCGATTGGGCCTTGGATTGGATTGGGCCTTGGATTGAATCAATGTGCGCACTGTCTGTCTCTGACATTAGTGGAGTGATAAAATGTCTGGGAATGAACTTCGCTCGTTGAAGAGTGACAAAGACACATCCCATCCATCTTTCAATTAGCCTTCACTTCCCCAGCGGCGGGGATAGAAGTGAAAAGCGGAACCTAATTTGTTGGTTGGCTGCCAAAAACGCCGACACCCTGACAATTTAACAACTTTGAAATGATAAACACTGCTGATTAAGAAAAACAAAACAGGTAACAGGGTAAAGGGCAAGATAGCATGGCAAAAGACTTTTGCCAAAACAAGAAACTTTGTCACAACAAAACCTTGGCAGAAACTGCATGCTTTGCTCCCACCACGTAACTATGGACCATTGCCACACAGCCAAGTTTGATCACATATGCATCCGGTCGTGCGGTGTAACTTACCGCAGCGCCTCTGCGATGCTCCTAGAGCATGTAATTTGGAATGGCCTTGGAAAAATTAAAACAGAAGTCCTAATGGAGCCATTAATGGCAATTGTAATTTGCAAACAAAAGTGGCGAGAGTGACCAGAAAGGCTTCAAATTGGAAATTAAAAACAAAAGACCTGAAATTTCATCCTCTCCCTTGTGTGCAAGGGGAGGTAGCTTCGTACTTCTTTCTAGGCAAAGACACTGCAATTCTTTGACTTTTCTTTTTGCAGTATAATGACAAACAACAACCTATCCTTGCTACCTGATAGAGTTTTCGAAGGACTTGAATATCTGCAAACTCTGTAAGTATGCAATTAGCCATTATTACGTTTATTGTGGTTTACTTTTAGCCCTTCTATGATAGTCTGGAAGTGTTTCATCGCACATAGGGCTGAAACCAATTTTAATCTTAAAGCCTTATGGTTTTTGTCAACTCTGACAGGGGAAGGCATGTGAAACAGACGGGTTAACAGGAAGAACAAGCTCTCCAGCCTGAACATCTAAAGGCAAAAGAGGCTGTACTCAACACGCCGACTGACCCTACAATTGTATACAATGTACTCTACACGCCGACTGACCCTACAATTGAATACAATGTATTCTACACGTCGACTAACCCTACAATCGAATACAATGAGCTCTACGCGCCAACTGACCCTAAAATCAAATACAATGTACGCGCGGAAGTTGTACTACAAGGTTCGTCACAGTTAGTTTCAAAGTTAATGGCTTTAGGGACAAACAAAGCAATTTGCGTTGGAAAATGAAGAAGAAACATATGATTATTGTCTATAAATTTACGACTGGCTGCCAAACCAACCGACGAAAAGAACCGGCATTAGTCGAGGAAAACCACAGAAACAGAAAACTGGTCTACGGGACTAAACAAGTGTGACTAAGACAGACGACAGGGTAATTAACTTTGAAAATGAAGGCAGAATAGTGACGAAATCGGAGGGGACTGAGGAGTCGATCCTTTGAAAACATGCTGGACAAAGGCAAAAATGTGATTAAACAAGATCAGCAGCACAGGCGCTCAAAACTTTCAGGAATGGCTATCCTAAAACGTTCCCTTGACAACGTAACCTGGCAAATGAAAAATTGATTTCCCAGCTCTTTCACCTCTCAGCCGCAGGACATTCAACTTTTCTTTTTTCCCTCTTGCCATGGCCACTACCATCGAAGCTTTTCTTATTGCTTATTCTCTGCGTCGATACCCCTTTACAAGAAGGGAGAAGAAGGTGAAATTTGCCAACCTGAACGCTCAGTGCGGTTAATTACAACAACTGGGCAAACCCCATCGGCAGTTTTTTAAGAAAAATACCAACATTTTTTCCTCGAAGCTTATGGCCAGCAATCCAATTTTGCACACACAGACACACACCCAAACACAGACGCACACACGCGTCCCAGTCTATTACTGCGATAAAATTCATGACAAATTTGGCCCACAGATCCCTGTCACTAGGCAAACCTTTCTTTCCTTTGGTAAACTCGAACAAGGCCTTGAAGAGCTTCCTGTAACGTGTCCACAAGAGCTTCTCTGACAAATCCCATACAACATTGGTGCTGGACTGAAACAGGCATACCCGAAAGGGAACGCTGTGTTTTTCGGTAAGTTTTTTGCTTTCTATCCTCAGGTCAGCAGAATCCTGATAAACCTCAATTTTCCCCAATGTCTTCTTTTAAATTTCCTTTCTGTCAAGTTTCTTAAAATGATTTGATGTACAAGATGTTCCCAAGCTCTTAATGGGAAGCTCTAAAGCTCAAATCAAACTGTACTATCGGTTTCTTCATGTCCATTCAAATCTATTCCGCATACAAAGGAATCTTAGTAGTATTCTCGGCAGTGGGACCCCGCCAAAACATAAATGAATAAGTGTCCTTAATTGTGGGCCAAGAACATTTATATCATTCAGAAAAATTCACCTACCTACCACTGCATATAGGGATAACGTTCAGGCATATGGACAGGAAAACTGAGCTCCAGCACAGCCTAGCATATAGGAATAATGTTTAGGCATGAGGACAAGAAAACTGAGCTCCAGTGCCGAACTAGCACAGCCTAGTGTCTAATTGAAAGGATTGTTTTCCATTTATCTCGATACATTTTCTCAGCTCTTTAGAAAACAACACAATACAGTCAATTGGGAAGGATGCTTTCAATGGAGACAAAAGGCTAAAAGTCCTGTAAGTGTACTTCAGTGTATGAGTCAAAGTGAGGTTGGATTTTTAGTGACTCACGTACTGTCGCAAAGTATGTTCAATTTAGCCACATGTTTTACCCACATGTTTTACCATAACTGACAAGAATGAGCCAAGAGTGCCATGGCAGGGTTAATGGTAGCATTAAAATCATAGAAGCCCATCCCACTCTTTTACTTTTCAGACGTTTTTTTACACTCCGTCGGTAACTGACAATGAGAATACGGCAACAAAGACGAAAATCACTGTAAAAAAAGTGGTGCGAACTAATCGACAAATCCATTAATGAAGAGTCCTACAACTGGGTGGAGTGCTGCACGGAAAACCAGAAGTTGGAACTTCAATACCAACTTCGCCCCTACTTTGTGTCTGGCGGCTCGCCTACGCCCAAGATACAGTGTCGAGGAAATGGGGACCGGACCGGGAAAAAACACATTCGATGAAAACTTGCAGATGCTCAAAATCCGTGCCAGACCGGGACTCGAACCTGCGGCACCAAATCACCTAGCAGACGAGAATCACCTGACTATCCGGTACGCCATCACGCTTTTGCCATCTACCTCATTGCAGTGCTGTTTCGATCAGATGAGGCGAAATGGGGAAATCTTTGGACGAAGTGAGGTTTAAAAGGTAGACCATGAGTCAGACGAAGCAAAAACTAGAAAGTTTTGACTTGGACGAAGCGACGTCTAAGGAATTTCGGCAGTGGATCTCCTCATGATTAACGACTCGGGATTGTGAGTTTTTGAGAATCGGCGCGTCTTCAGGAAAAAGTCATGTTTGAATCTTCGACGGGATTCATAGAGCATGCATTACGAGATTCAACTTCTGGAATGTTCATGATTGAACTGTTCTTTGGATTTGACTAGAAATTCAAGCAACATGATCAACGAAGCGAGGAGGTAGGTGTTTCGGCATGAGTTGTCCCTAACCCTCGAAACTGGTGAAGTGAAAACTTAATTTATGTATTCGAGATTTTCCGACCTGAGATCCTTGGTAAACCGAGATTTTGAGCGGACGGATTTCTAAAAGTATTGGGTGGAGTCGTATCAATCGGCTCCGCTGGTCGATCTCTCCCACTCTCTTACCCTCTTTGTGTTTCGCCCCGTAATCCGTTTCTCCCTCGCCTTTGAAATGAAGCTTGGGTGTTTGTTACATTGGTGGTAGCGGTGGGATCAACTCGCAATCTTTTTTTCTCTACTCGCGTGATGATGATGTATCCTGATCAATCCAATTCCGCTCCAAGGATTCTCGTTCTTTCCCGATTTTTTGCTGGAGGATGAGGATTGCGATTGTTGGCTCCAGCATTTCAGCCACTATACATGTACATAATCGTCAATTGATGTTCCCGGATCACCACACCACTTCAAGGCGGTACGACTTTCTGGTACGGAGCTTTTGAGGCACCTTTTTCAGGGTGTGGAGGAACCCTTCGGTAGTGTGGCAGGAGCTTTACGCGAGCGTTTCTAGGTCTTCCACAAGAGTAAACCGAATTCCGCCCTTGGAAGGGGTGCGCAGGAGTAACTCTCTAATCGTCTCCAATCAGAAAAGTAATCGTTTGGGGAATGCGGCCTTCCACAGGATCCTGTTGTGGTGGATACCTTGCTGGTGACCAGTTCAACGATGAACTGGCCTTAGCCTCTTGAGAAAGGCTTTAATTCGAAAACAAGCTCGTCGGCGCTTTGTCGCGGCGTATCACAGAGCAGCAACCATCGAGTGAATATGTCTCAGGCTTCGCTCCAGGCGTTGATGTTTCCGTCAGTCGATGCTGCCTTCGTCGAGCGCAACTGCCTCCATCAACACAGAGCTTATACATCTAAGGCGTGAGCAGTTAGTCTCCGTCAGTTGGAAGGTTTTATGAGTTTTGAGCCGTCAGACTTCGCCCGACATCGAATTCGAAAGCGTGAGCAGTAAGTCTCCGTCAGACTGAAATGTCGACGAAATTTGAGCAGTAAGACCCCGAAGACGTCGGAAGCGTGAGCATTAACACTCCCACCCTTCAAGTCGTGACGAGTTGAGCCGTCCGACACCGCCAGACGTAAGCCCGTCAAGATGGAGGCAGCTGCGCTCGTCGGTCAGCATCGCTCGTCGATGACTCAGGAGAAGCGCCCACGGAGACACAATCAACTGTTGTGCTGTATATTTCTCATCTTTTCTGTAGGAACTAGCTCCTGAAGAGCGGACGCCAATTGCAAGGTGATGTCCTTTAAGCACAGACTGGGTTCCAAGACGTCGGCACCGACCGGCCTGGATCGGAGATTTTCTCATTGCTCGAGCGTTTGAAAACCTCTTCTGTGTCCTGTACCAGTTTTCTGTTGTTGTTTTGAGGTTGCCTTATTCTTATTCAACCGGTTTTTCTTTCTAAGGCATGCTGCCTGCCAGGGCAGGAGGTTTTTCCCCGGCAGCAAAAGCTGAAAACTAATCCTGACGCCAGGCACCTCTGTTAATGTACACCCAATTCGTTTTTTGTGCTTTCTTCATCACTTGCATTACATCTTGTACGTGCATGCTAGGTAAAGAGCTGATGGAGAGATGAGCAGGGGAAGGAGGTTGAGGTAGATCATTGTAGATGAGAGTCGATCATTTCCGTCAATTGTTGAGCTGTAAGTCTGTGGATGAAGGCTGGACGAGATCGCCGAAATGCCTCAGATTAAGCAGTGAGTCTCCAGTGTCGTGCCAACGGGCATTATTCCAACCAACGCAATACAACGTAACGCACGTCTATATCAAGGGTGGAAGGTGTGACCTATGACACCACATGCCCCTCCCCCCATCCCCCCCCCCCTTTCCGGTGCGGTTTAGCGGGAGGGGCACAACACGTAAACCTTTACACAACATAAACTTATCAGAACATGAAGCTAAGAAGAGAAAAAGAGTGAGGTTGCAGGTTTGAACAATCGCAAAAAACGCCTGTTCCTCCAATAAATTCTGCCACTTTCGGTCTTCATGGTGTAGCTCCTTCCTCTCTTATCCATAGACACTACTTCCGCTACTGTTGACCAGAGCTTAGTCCGAGGGTGCTGCACCAACACTATGGCTCCAATGGGGAGTTGCGGAAGCTGTCGAGCGTGATGATCATAATCTTCGTTTGCTTTCTGTCGTAATCTTGTGGCAGTTTGGCCGGCTGCATCTATATCGTTCTGCCATTCAGGACTGAAGGCACGCCAATGTGCAGAAACGTTGGAACGCATTGGATGGCCGAACCGCAAAAGACATGGGCTTAAGCCAAGGGCCAGAGGGGTGTTCCGCAACTCGATGAGGCCTTGGTGAAAAGCGTCCTGATTCAAGTCTCCGTTGGTCGTAGTCTTCGCAAGCAGAGCCTTGATTGTCTTCACAGCAGCTTCGGCGGCACCATTTACCTGATGGTAGTACGGGTTGCTGGGGTCATGAATAATGCCCCAGTCTTCACAAAACTGAGCGAACTCTCGGGAAAAGAACTGAGGACCACCATCAGTCGTTATCTTGGCTGGGACGCCTTTATCTGTGAAGCAGTCCTTCATTAGGCGGATTATTATTGACGAGGTTGCGTCATGGCCGCATAGTCCAACAGCTGGCCACCCAGAGAACTTTTCCATGATGAGCAGAAGTGTTCTTCCGGCGTGGTGGATCAAGTCTGCCGCGTCGCTCTCAAAAAGGTGAGACGGCTTGGTGTCCTGTAACAGAGGCTCCTGCCGCAATGAAGGAAGGCACTCAGCACACTACCGGCACGTGCGCACGATGTTGCGTACATCATTTGTGATGTTTGGCCAAAACACCACTTGGTGTGCGCGGCGAAGCGTCCGTTGCTGGCCCTAGTGAGAAGCATGCAGACGAGACGGCACTTCCCGTCGCAAAGGCTTGGGAATGAAAACGCGGCAGCCAATTAGAAAAATAACATCCTCCACCGTGAGGTCATGTCGGTATTCCCAGTGCGCAGAGAGTTTAGGATCAAGCAGGTTTTTCTTTACAGGAAACCCATTCCGAACGGTCTCAATGAGTGACCTGTGTTCGATGTCCTTTTACCTGCCGACCTCATCTTGCTCATGTGACAATCCTCAAATATGTCCTCTCCGGACTTATGATCTGACATGGCCATAACATGCATCACCGCAACTGTCTGCTCCACGTCAAAGTCCTCGTCAAGGTTGTCAGGACCGGGGCCCTCAACTGGATGACCTGAGAGGCAATCAAACACGGTGGGCCACCCCAGGCCTCCAAACAGCAGACAGTCGATAGGTTGCCAGCTTCTCTTTCATGTGGATAATACATGGCGACGGGAGCTCATCCAGTGACTTAGAGTTCAATATTGAAATCAGCAGGCAGTGATCAACGATCAAATCGAAACCAGACCCGGCTAAAAACAAACGTGCTTTCTTCACAGCCCAGGTGACTTCCAGGCGCTCGACCTCAGTAGCAGAATACCGCGACTCCGTGGGCGTAATCCGTCGGGAGCCGCACTGGGGTAAGTGCCACTGTCTGTCCGATTGTTGTTGCCACAAGGTGATTCCCAATCCCTTTGCCTGGGCCGCATCGGTCTCGAGACAAAAAGGGCTACTGCCGTCAAAGTTAGCAAGCAATCGCGGGTTAGTGAGCTCCTTGATGACGCTGTCAAAGGCCTCTTGGTGAGGTTGCTCCCAAACGAGCGCCACTTTGGCTGAGGGAAGGTCATGCAGAGGCGACAGCAGTTCCGACAGCCGAGGAGAAAACGCCTCAAACTGCTGGGCAAGTCCACAAAAAGATCTTACATCAGATTTGCCAGCTGGAGTGGGGAACTTTGTCAGAGCGTTGACGAGCCTGTCATTCACAGTGTAGCCCGCGGACGAGACTTGAAGCCCGCAATACTCGACCTCAGGTTGAGCAAAGATGAACTTTATGCGGTTTAAAGTTATACCATTTGATGCACAGCGCTCTATTACCCCTTGTACTCGCTTCCGGTGCGTCTCGTAGTCAGTGTCGAAGACGAGCATGTCCTCGACGACTTTGAGCACATTAGGCAAGCTTGCTAGTTCCTTGTCGCTGCGGCGATTATGTTCGTCGCCCGCCGAAATCAAGCCCATGACGTTTCTTCTGAATCGGTATGCACCATAAGGTGTCATAAATGTTGTGAGCTTGGAGCTCTCCTCGTCAAGGGCAATTTGCCAATATCCATGTCTTGAGTCCACCGTTGAGAAGAACTTCATGCCCCTGGGAATGCGAGTGGGATATGCTGGCCGTTTGACATACTTGTTTAGACCGGTTAGATCGACTGTGATGCGAGGTTTGCTAGAATTCCTCTTGCGGACCACCACCACTGGGTGGCGCCACTTGTGCGGCTCACCGATAGGAACTTTTTCAATCACGCCTTCGAGACCATGGCTGCCAACTGGCCTTCCACCGAATCACGCCAGCGAAGAGGGATGGCACAGGCCTTCAAGCGCTTGCAGGGTACCGCATTCTCCTCCAGCTCAATGTGCAAAGGCGGGCCGACCATAGCCAGAAACGGGTGATCTTGAAAGGCTTCAGCATTTGCCTCAATTATTCTCAGCTTGTCGGACTCAAAGGGGCTGGGAGCCAGAGGTTGTGGTGGAGTTGCCTGCGTTAAGTCGCTAGCGGTGGTAGACAGCTTCCTCACAGAACGATCAATATCCGGGACCAGCCTCGAGTGTGGCCATCCGTTTTCCACAGGCCAAGTTTGACGCAGGAGCCTCGGCTGAGGAGCGACACCCTCAAAATTTTGAACACATGGACGACGGAGTCGCAGCTGCTCCCGTTGAGGGTCAAGCGAACCGTTAACGTTCCTAGTGGTGTAAGACCGGCGCCATTCCCCGCCCGAACTATGGCCATGTCTTCAGACAGTACAGGACGCCGTCCAGCGAAGGACAGATAATCTTTATCCGCCAGAGCATACACGTCTGCACCCGTATTTGGAAGCCACGAAAAGACATCAACCACAGAGCCTCGCTGTACACAAATTTCAACGAGGTGAGCGCGAACGAGGGGAATAGCCAGGTGGAGAAAGAGGTGACCCAGCATCCCGTCGTCGATCTCGATGTTGGCAACAGCGGTACCCGTCGAGTCTCTGCCACTCAGTCGCTGACGACACACTGATGCGAAATGGCCTAACTTGCCACAACTGCGACTATGGAGGTTACGAGCCTTACACCGATTACTTGGGTGTTGGTCAGCTGATCCGCAGAAGCCGAATCTACGCTGGGAAGGGCGCATGCGTGGCTCATTCACACCACGCTCCACCTGTGGAGGCCTTGACCGCTGAGAAGTAACGGCGGACAGGGATGACTACTTTGCTGACCAGAATTGCTCAGTTCTGCGTGATGATTCCAATACCTTGCACATTTGCAAAGTTTTGTCCAAGGGTATTGCCTCATGAAAATCTTCCGACAGCACACGCTCTTACATCTTTCGATCAGCCAAGCCGCAGATGAGCCGGTCGCGAAGGTGGATGTTTTCAAAGTGAGATCATTAGCGAAATCGGCGAGCAGCGAAGCAAGAGGGGCAGACCAACTCTTCGTCGTCGTAAGAACACGCGTCATGTATTCTTGATAAGACCGCCAAGCACTCGTCAACATTCTCACCGCTTTCTTGGTCACGCAAGTGTAACTTCTTCCGCTCAAGCAAAGGGTTGTGGCGTGTACGGATATACTGTCTAATTTTGGCGAGTATCTCGTCAAGATCATCCATATCGTTGGCGATATTCAACCGACCGGTAGACCAGAGGATCGACCATCCTGGATCTAGCGCCGACCGTAAGGTTGCCTGACGCCCAGCGAGGTCGGAGACGTCCTCCAGTAGGCATGTCATTGTTACGAAGTCCCTCCACCGGAGTGTGCAGTCGTTAAACGCGACGAGGTCGACCGACGGCGGGCCTGCCAGGACGGGCGTGTCCAGTTTCCGAGGACGGCGAGACTGTCGCGGTGGGACGCTAGAAGCTTCGTCCTGATGTTGGAGTTCCGAACGGAGACTCAGCTGCTTCATTTCCGTTTCGTGCTCAAGGCGCATTTAAACTCATTTTGAGCTGCCGCTACACGGGCCGCTAGAGCCTCTCGCTCGTCCTTTTCAGCCTCACGCTTCGAACGACGTTCGTCTCTCTCTCTCTATCTTGCTGTTCCTTGACGAATTCGCGTAGTTCAGTGCCGGATAGGCCCAATTCTTTGCCTAGTTGAGCAAGGTGTTGCACGCCAGTGCTCTGTTCCAGCTGCGCCATGTCGTTCCAACGGGAATTATTCCAACCAACGCAAATACAACGTAACGCAAGTCTATATCAAGGGTGGAAGGTATGACTACTCACACCTATGACACCACGTCCAGTTAACACGTGTAAGCGGTAAGTCTCCATCAAATTGACGAAGAGTGGTTAGTCTTCGTGGATCGTCCTTTGCTGTGACAATATAATCGGGAGGACGCGGTGTACCGGAAAAAGGGGGGGGGGGAGTGATGTAATAATCAGCTCCGCGTGTCGATCTCTCTCTCTCTCTCCCTCTCTCTCTCTCTCTCTCTCTCTTTTTGTCGATCTCTCCCATTCTCTTACCCTCTTTGTGCTTCGCCGCCCTCCCCCCCTTACCGTAATCCGTTTCTCCCTCGCCTTTGAACTGAAGCCGCTTTGGCTTGTGCAATGGGTCTTCCCCCTAGCTGAAGCGACACTGAGTCGGTTCGTATGTTGGCAACCGTCAATTATAATGTGCGGCTTAAGGAAGATACGATCCCTGTTGGCATGAATCATAACTCTCACCCTATAAAAGGGAGAAGAATCTGGTTTCACAAGGACAATAAAGGTAGCCTTCTAGTCGCGGCAAAACTTAAGGCGATCCCCTTGATGAGCTGTGGCAAACACTTGCTCGCTTGTTTTCTTCGACTTGGGTGTTTGTTGCAGAGTTACCATTACCGAAGCGAGATTTTTCGGTTTTAAAGTATTGGGCGGAGTTACCGAGGGGTTTCGAGAGCTAGACGGGGCTCGAGCGCTAGAGCGTAATTCGAGAGTGAGACTGGGTTCAGATCAGGCTCGGAGTTAGAGCGTGTTGGAGTGGTAAATACTACATCCACACCCGTACCCTGAATAGAAAGCATAGATTAATAGCTATGTCGGAAACGAGGAACTTTTCAGATTTTCATTTATTAAAAAAAAAACTAACATTCGCCGTTGTTCCTAGATTATCCTTCGCCTGTTTGCGCTTTGCGAATTTCCGGCCTGCAGATTGAATTTATCCTGCCAATGGTGAGGCTTCGAAGCGAGGTCTAAAGAGATTCGGACGAAGCGAGGGTTACTATTTCCGAACAACTTGAAAGAGTGTCTCGGAGCTGGAGGAGTTTCGGACGAAACAAAGGAAATGCTCTAAGAGTGAATTTCATCCACCATTGCATTGGACTAGCTTGACCCGCAGGTGACTGTTGCAGTATTGATTTACATTCAGTTGGCCTACTTTTGAGCTTTTTACTCTTGGTGTTTCTCTGGTGAAGTCTCCGTGTAGCTTGTGCTTCCCCCTGCCAAAGCGCCTGCGTTGTACCGTCCCGTGTTGATCTAACAGGAAAAGACCGTGCAAGTTCGGCCTCTTTCCTGAAGACGGATCGTGCTAGAAGCATAGGCTGCATGGTAGGCTTCTTCGGCGCATTGGTTGCAGTGGAACGTGCGCCCAAGTGTCAGGCTCTACCTTTTCACAGGCTACCTGGCGATCCCGATATTAGGAGGAAATGGCTTGCTGCCATGTTGCGGATAAACACTCTGTGCACCCTGAATAGTCAGGTCTGTGGTCAGCACTTTCTTGGCTGTCAATTGGAAGGGACAAGCACGACATTCCGTCTGTCTTCTTAGGAAAACGGTACCCAAAGCCATGTAGCACGAGAACATCTGTGACTGCGTCGGCCCGCCCCAATCAATCGTCGAGTCTTCCACCACCATTGCAATTGAGATAGATGACGAGGAGAGTTCTCCTGATGGTCCGACAGGAGACGAGATTTTGCCTTCTTCACAGGTGGACAGGACTGTTGTTGGACTGCTTGGAATGAAGGCCAAGGAGGAAGAGCTTTGAAAGCAAGACGCAAGCTTGCAGACGCTTTGACCGAAACTAAGAGGCTCTCTGAATAGTGCGAAGCATTGGAGGCAGAAGCAAGGCAGCGTCAGGTTTCCGTTGACAATCCGAATGAGAATCCCAAGTCGTTTTCCTTTCACACTGGCCTCTCTGTGGGAAGCTTCTTTGCGATATTGCATTTGTTGTCAGATTGGGATGATCAAGGGGGTTGTGCTGCAACAAAGGGACAGTCACAAGCTCACTTGGAAGATAAACTTCTCATTACTCATTGCAAGGTACAGCACAATTTCTCTGTGTCGGACTTGGCGAAGTGATTTGATGATTAGTCACGGTATGGCGCAGCTCTAGTATGTTGCATTATATATGTATTTGGGTTTCATTGCATTCTGGGGTTATGCTTTTTCATTTACCTCTGATATCCGGTATGCCAAACTTGAAACAATCTTTTTTGCGCAGGAGCACGATACTCTCAGTCTGTAAAGAAGTATGTCACACTCACGACGTCTTTTTTTCTCATTTAACTTTCGTGTGTCTGATAGTTTTGAAAAGGGTTCACTTTTAGAATATTGTCATGTAATGGCCCAAGCTTCCAGCATTTTCTTGTATGGTGTAGAATGTTGTCACTGGAGATGCGTGTTTGCAGTTGGCATTTTGCCGAATAATAAATGGTGTTACCTATCTTAGCTAAGTTGAGCTATGACACATACCCTGTTTCAAACAGGCAAATCGCCTTGCTGTCTCTGACAACTGCTTTGAACACTTGTGGGCATTTCCTTCAAACCTTACGCAGAGTGCTAGCTCCTAGACGTGAAAACAACTTCTGTATCAGAGCTGGGTAGTAAGGCGGCAGTGGATGCTGAAGTCCCAGAACTTGCCGCGTCATCCACAGTAGCCCAGGCTGAGTGTGCTTGCTCAAAGCAGTCTGTCACTCTCTTCAAAGAAAATGCAGTGCATACTGATTACACAGCTGGTGCAGTACACCAGAAGAGAAAACACTTGAAAATATCAATGCAGCTATCTCTATTTCTCTCCAACTGGTCACGCACTCTGAGCTGAACCAGCATATCTCT
>JAOWAR010115422.1:0-12059 GCA_028571005.1 Clathrina lutea | reverse complement strand
GGGGAGAGAGAGGGGGGTAAAGAAAGGGAGAGAGAGAGAGAGACAGAGAGAGAGAGAGAGAGAGAGAGAGAGAGAGAGAGAGAGAGGGAGAGACAGATAGGGGGAAATCAATTAACAAAAGCCTCCCCTTTCTACTTCTAAATTTTGGATGCACCAAGAGCTATAGGGTCTGCAAAGGGGGACAGAGAATGAGAACTGACAGCAAATAAAAAGTGACAGAATGACAAAAAATATCTCTACAGCACTTCTTTCAAAACCATGAACTCAGAAAAAGAAAGAAACAAACTACACTTGGATGTCAGTGAAGGCAGTGGGTAGCTTCCAGCTTAGATATTTTGCAGAATACGATTCACCCACCTTCACAGACAGGCAAACTGCCTGACCACTGTCCACTCGATTGGCAAATGCGAGTTGACGCTCCTACAAGACGGTATCCTGAGTTACAAAAATACTCAACTGAGCCCAAAACACTAAAGCTCGTCACGTTACGGTTGCCATTCGGAGGGAATCCTGGGTCGGAACAAGAAGAACCTAAAGAAAAAAAGAACAACCACAAAAAGAAGATAAGCAACTGCCAATTTCGGAAAAAAGAAATGTGTTTCAGGTCCTCCTTTCTTACGTTGACAAGTTGGACGCGTTCCTGACCAGCTTCCGTTGGTGAGACACTCTTGTGACGGACTACCCACAAGCATGAAGAAACTATCACAGGAATAGAACACTTGGTCTCTGTAGAAGAAACGGTCGCCAACACGTCGACCGTTCGCCGGAAAGCCAGGGTTCGGGCAGGAGATTTCTGCGAGAGGAAGACATGAAACACGAAACAGGACGACAAGAAAAGAGAAAGCAAGTTAAATTGACAAAATGAGAAGGAAAGAGAAAGAAAAAAATACAGGGCAGATAAGGGCAGACAGATGAAAAGAAAGCCAAGGATGAATGGAATGATCTGGTGTTGCTTGACACTTCGGCAGCAAAGCACGCTATGTACGCAAAACAATTGTCAAGTCAAAATATTCCTTTTCAGCCATGAATGCGAGAGGAAGATTTGCTTGATTTGGTTGTGCGATACCCCGTCTGAGAGCATAAAGCTCGATCAACTGTGCAACAGGATTGTCTATGACATCATACTATGACATCATACTGTGGCAGCATGCAGTTGCATCGACCATGCTCCTTTGTGGCTATACCATCAGCGGGCTCTGTTTCTGGCAGAAGGTTGGATGTGTGAAAAAAGGCTGAAGTTGATTCCTCACTCATCTGCTCCTCGCCTTCAACAAGGCAAGAAAGACATGTTTGACAAATTGGAATTTGACACACGTGAAACTATGTCTCGTGTTGGTTTTCACACCAGAAAAATTTTCAACTGGCTTCCTCTACAAATGACAGACTCCTTTCATTCAATAGGACCAAGATGGCGAGAACTGTCACCACCGACTCTCACAGTATCGACCTGTCCGCCATCTCGTTCGTGTTCCTGACGAAGGTTGGGAAAACTTGGCCAAAATGTCAATTTGATGAAACTATAGCTGGTACTGCGTGAAACATGGAGGTGAATAAATTTCCCAGAAAGACAATAAACTATTGTTCAGAGCTTGGATAAAGAAACTTGCAACCTCCCCAGAACTGCACAGCTTTTGACAGAAAGCCACCAGCTTACCAATACAGCGGGGCAGAGAGCCTGACCATTGTCCATCATCACTGCACTGTCTCACAGGGCTGCCAGTGAGCTGAAAGCCATCATTGCATGTGTACGACACCTGCTGACCGACTTGGAAGTTACTACCAACCCTCTGGCCATTGCGAGGCACACCAGGATCTCCACACAGGCCTTTGAGAGGAAACAAGAAAAAAATTATGGGAATTTGTCAATTGAGAAGAGCGAAGAGCCTCTCAAAACTGAATGGCAAACAGCCCAGAACAAAAAGGTTAGTGGCTGCACAACTATGTAAAAATATTATCACAGGTGAAAATCGACAAAAAAGGACACCCACAGAAAACATAACAGCCAGCAATGCAGTTGTTCTCTGTAACAGACCGATAAAGGTGGGAACAAAACCTGAGAAGCATGGTGAGAAAGACAGGGACAGAGAGAGAGAAAGAGAGATGGAGAGGACGGGGGAGAGATAAGAGATAGAAAACGGAGAGGGAGGGGGAGTGACAGGACGGGAGACGGGAGAGATGGAGAAAGACCAGCAGTGAACAGAGCATTTTCAACGGAGACCAAAGGCTGAACCTACGTTGACAAGTTGGCAGTCGGCCCGACCACTTCTTGTCTTGCTGGCAGACACGACTCAAATCTCCATCCAGAGCGTAACCCGAATTGCAGACATACGTCACAAGACTGCCAACGTTGAAGTTTTGCACATCACGTCGTCCATTAGTCGGGGTGTCAGGGTCGCCACATCCGTCGGCTAGGAGGCAAAAAAATGTGGGAACCTTTCAACCACCGCAATGCCACTCAGATACAGAATAACCACAACGATATGACATTTAAATTTAAACAAGGTTGCCTCACCCGGCAAAAAAATAACGACCCGTGTACAGGATCCCTTTCGTCTTCCCGAATCAAAAGCCTTTCAATTCAGCGGTGAACTAAAGGATAGCTTAGGCAGGATAATTACGCAAACATTCCAAGCACCTTGGTTGAGAAAAACTGAAGAAAAAAAAAAAACAAGAAATATTCACTCACGTTGGCACGTCGGTAGTTCTTCTGACCATTGACCATTGCTGCCACATGTCTGACTACTGCTTCCAACAAGACTGTACCCTTCGTTACATGAATACGAAACCTCACGTCCTACTCTGAAGTCTCTTCCTCGTCTCTGTCCGTTGATGGGCACACCAGGATCCGAGCACACTCCTACAAACAACAGCAAGAAAACACCAAAAGTTTGGTCACTGAAAAGGCAAAAAGGACAAGCAACAAAAATTTTAAACTCACGAAATAAATCAGTCTCGAAAAGCAATACAGTACCACGAAATAGTCTCTGCTAGCAAAGACAGATAAGAACTAAGGCAAGCCAAACAAAAGAAGGATTGCAAGTTTTTCGAAGATTCACGAATCAAGTTCTAGGATGAAACTCACGCTGACAGGTAGGCAAAGAGCCCGTCCACCGCCCATCGCCACGGCAAACATGTGACTCATCTCCTTGCAGCTCATAGCCAGAGTTACAAGAGAACGTCACGGTGCTGCCAACCTTGAAGTCGAAAACACGACGATCGCCATTAGTGGGCCTTCCCGGATCCACACAAGTAATTGCTGTAGACATGGAACAACGACAAAAAAAATTGCAACTCAGGAAGATCTAGAGTAATTTTTTTTATGGTCCTGGATGGTCGATATGGATACTGCTTCTACCAGTGACTATGTCCAAATTTTCACCAAGAAGACCACGCAACAAAGTATATATTTTCTGAATACTGTAATAAAAATCAATAATTCTATTAGAACTTCAAGAAGGTAAATGTCCCGTCAAGTGACAAAAAAAAAGAATGTTTCACTTTCTTCAATTTCATCCCACCGAGGCTCATCAAAAATCAGAGTCACCATGGTTACCGCTCCAAACTTGTCTTCGACTTTTCTAAAGTTTGGATACGATTATGAAAAATCCCAGACACCCTTTTTTGTCGCTTAGTAACAGGAACTCACAGAGAAAATTTTCAGCCGGTCGGGCATACGGCTGTGAAGATCAATCCAATTTTCTGATCTCCGTCATGCACTTTCTATGGTCTTGAGGCGTCATAGCTTCGACCACGTGACATTTGTTTCTAGAAGTTTCAATAAAATTCATGTTTTGAATATAAGCTTTCAGAAAATCTATACTTTGTTGGGTGGATAAAGCGATCTTCTGGGTGAAAATCTGGACATCGTCACTGGTAGCAGCAACATCCACATCGACCAACACAAGGGCCATCTTCAAGAGAAAAATAAGGCATTATAGGAAGTAGGAACGACACAGGCAAAGCAAGCAAGCAATGGTTCATATGCATCAGCCCGGGCCTTTAATTCAGTATCACCAGCTGGTTGACAGCTGAGAAAACATCTTTTAAAACCCCAATACACGACCAAAGCGAATCAAGCTAACTTTCACTTGGCCAAGAAGAACTCCACGAGGGAGCTTGAAAGTTTCTTTCTCTTCCTCTTTCAAAACAATAAGAAAAAAAGGAAAAAAACTGGAGGCGCTCATTCCTCACCCACCTTCACAGACAGGCAAGCTGCCCGACCACCGTCCGCTCGATTGGCAAACGCGAGTTGACACTCCCACAAGACGGTATCCCGAGTTACAGAAATATTCCACTGAACCCAAAATGCTGAAACTCGTCACGTTACGGTCACCATTGCGGGGGAATCCTGGGTCGGAACAAGAAGAACCTAAAGACAGTAGACAAAAGCAGAACATGAGAGCTCCGACTCCCGAAAGAAAATGCGACTCTTTTTAACGATCTTACGTCGGCAAGATGGCCGTGTTCCTGACCAGCTTCCATTGGCAAGGCACTCTTGCGATGGACTGCCCACAAGCATGAAAAAAGTGTCGCAAGAATAGAATACTTGGTCTCTGTAAAAGAAACGATCGCCAACACGTCGACCGTTCACCGGAAAGCCAGGGTTCGCACACGTCACTCCTGAAAGCAGAAAGACAACAAGGTAAACTCAACACTACCAAAACATGAGAATCAAGAAAAATAACTGCCTGCAGTCTGATGTCAATAACATATCCTATACTAATATACAGCCTGTGGCTTCAAAGTTATTTTTGAAAAATGATAATAAGGAGGTGGCAGAGAGACAAATGAAATAGAGACTAAACAGAGAGTATGGAAAGAAGAGGAAAGACATGTGCCCAGGACTTGGGTACTGGTTGGTGCTTATTACAGAGAACTTTAAAAGACTCTATTCCGAAGCACAAGCTTTAACAGGATTCATGGCACTGAGCAGAATGCTCACGTTGACAAGTAGGCAGACGACCTGACCACCCCTGATTGGGACCACACAAGCGCTCTGCATCGCCATCAAGCCGATAGCCTTCGTCACACACGTACATCACAGTACGGCCAACTCGGAAATCGCGTCCCGTGCGTTGGCCATTCCGAGGGACTCCAGGGTCAACGCAAGTTGCTTAAGTGAAGAAAAACAAACAAACAAACAAACAAAGCCTCCACTTCATGATTCTTGCGTTTATAATACGGGGAGAAAGAAACGAACATTTTCGAAAGAAAATGATTTGGTAAGAATGTCTTCAAAATTAGAATAGTATACATTGGATATTGTATATGTGGGCCCTCCAAATATTCACCAAAGATACTAAGGACAGCAACCTCACCCTGATCCTAAACATTGCCTTCCACGTGGGCTCAAAACATAAATGGAGGAAACCACTGAAGATGGAGCAAGGACGGCAGAAAAAAAAAATTTCAAAAGTCCAACAAAGAATATCAAGAACTTGAAGAACTTTCGCAAACAATTGATTCTCACAGCCAACAGGCCTTAAGCAAGTGCACACATCAATGTGAACACACACACTGAAACACAAATGCGTCTACACAATTATGGTTCTTCCCCGTGACATCCAGGCGACACCATTTGTCGTGCAATGCGCAAATCGTACCCACACACGTTGGCAGGCTGTCGGTCCATTTGCCATTCCGTTGGCACGCCCGCGTGGCATTTCCATCCAGGATGTAGCCTTCATTACAGAAGTAGCTGACAATCCTTCCGATGCTGAAGTCGATTACACTGCGACGGCCATTTTCAGGGGTTCCAGGATCGGAGCACGTCATGTCTAAGACAAAAAAGGAAATATGCAATATAAGCAGCTGTTGCCAGGAACACATCGCAGGGAGTCTACAGAAAGATTAAACTCCTGTTTTTGAAGAGACAGAGGAGCAAGCGAATGGCTAAGCTAATGAAAGAGAACCAGAGCCTTCATGCACTTCCAAAACAGAGCAAAGTAGCTTCTTCTCCAATTTATGGCAGTTCTAATATTTCAGCTATTGTAAACGCAGGTGCTTTCGACACACCTGATAAAAATGACGTAGGCATGCCATTACACAACCAATTCTCTACATCTTCCTTTCCTACGCTCTCTCTCTCTCTCTCTCTCTCTCCCTCTCTCTCTCTCTCTCTCTCTCTCTCGCTCGCTCTCTTTTTCTCTCACCCCCTCTCTCTCTTCCAGAAAAACAACAGGAAAAGACAAAAGTCCTGCATCTACCTTCACAAGTTGGCAGCCTTCCAGACCACGTTCCCTCTCGTTGACAAGTGCGGCTTTTGTCACCCACCAGGCGATAGCCTCGATTGCATTCATACGACACCTCGCCACCAACTCGGTAATTGCTACCAAGCAAACGGCCATTTCGAGGTGTACCTGGGTCACCACATCCCAAAGCTGAAAGAAAAAAAAAGAAACATTTTTTAAACACATCAGCACCTTGACATTAGATTAGCCACCAGCTTTCTTTTTCTTTATTCATAATTTGAAGGCAAGACGGAGGGAAGGAGTCACCACGGAAGACTAGCTTTGAACTTTTGTGGAATGGACGCCTACTCCTCAATATTTTCAATAGAAAAGCAACTTGGGATAATTCCAAGGAACAACAGACAAGGAAACCACAACAAAAACAGCGAACAAGCACACACGAACGGGAGGAGAAAAAAATCCTCTCCTGCAATGCCAGAGTGAAATTCATCTCTGGGAATGCGAAAAAATGTAAGGAAGCGTGTTTTCTGGCAGCCTCCCAATGCACCCTCCCTGACCAACCTTGGCAAGTCGGAAGAGAGCCAGACCACTGTCTGTCACTTCCACAAACACGCAGGAAGTCGCCGATCAGCACAAACCCTTCTTTACATTGATAAGACACCTCGCCTCCAATACTGAAGTCTGTGCCGAATCGCTCGCCATTGGCTGGCATACCGGGATCCCCACAGGAATGAGGTCCTGGATCGGAAGACACAATTGACAGCACTTCGAAATCGGTCACTAGTGAAAGAAAGCCACGTCCATCTTGGCGATAAAAAGAGGTTAGGTGACTGCTGTATATTTATAGACAGTGGCAACCCTCTCACCCACCCACCCACCCCCGACAAAAAAAACCAGTCGCCTCTCACCCTCATCCACACATTCCCAACCTTCTCCAACCCACCTCACCTCACCCCAACCCACCCAACCTATCCCTTTCTTTCCCAAACAACTCAAGACAGACGAACAAGCAAAATTATTTTTGTTTTTTCCACACCCGACATGTCACCACTGTGTTTGAACAAGTCCAACAAAAATATATATATATATAAAAAGAAACGTGTGAGAGGCATTCACTTACGTGTACACGCCGGCAAGCGGCCAGACCACTCCCCATTCTGCTGACAGACACGACGCGAAGCCCCACGTAGGTCAAAGCCAGTCAGGCAAGCATAGCTGACCACGCTGTCAACATTAAAACTACTGCCTGTCCTGACGCCATTTTGAGGAGTCCCCGGATCACCACAAGAAATACCTTCAAAGAATAAATAAGGAACAATTTTAAATACGTTGTTACAGTTTTCGCAAAATAGTTGGAAAACCTCGCAACCAATAACTTGAGTTCCATTTATTTTTCCCCTTCGTGAAATGTTGAGCACAAAAAAAAATGAAAAGAGAAAGCTATAGCTCTGGAAAGAAACCAAAAATGCACAGACATCCGAAAATCTTCCCATTTGTCTTCTTACGTTGACAGCGAGGCAGAGTGCCTGACCAGCTGCTATTCTCGAGACAAGCTCGCGACGATGAGCCTTCTAGCCGGTAGCCCGAGCTGCAGAAGTACAGAACCTGGCGACCAAAACTGAAGTCATCGCCTTGACGACGGCCATTACGAGGAGTGCCTGGGTCTGAGCACGTAATTCCTGTTGAAAATTATAAAGAAATGGCGCACATGCTGAGAAGGACTTCCACATCTTGGACATCCCAGGCCATTACCACATGGAAAAGATTAAGCATCAGGGCGAAAAAACCAGTGAACATAAAAAATAGGTATGCTGGCAACGGTATCCGCAACTCATAACTCAAATCACACTCACCAGAACCCACCAAAGGCATACACTGACACAATGTTAGGTCAATTTGCTTTCCGCAGACAAGTAGACATAGTAACACACACCCACGTGCACATACAAACACACTAATACGCATACACACACACACACAAGAACAAATATGAAAATCTCAACGATGGAACATTGCCGAAGGTGTAAAAAAGTACTGCATCACTAAACAATACTGATTGTGACAGAGAGAAAGAGAGAGAGAGAGAGGAGGGAGGGGAGGGTTGGAGGGAGAAAATAGCAACTCACGTTCACAAGTTGGAGCACTGCCAGACCAGGTCCCGTTTGCTTGGCACGTGCGCTTCACATGGCCGACCAAGCGGTAGCTTCCTTCGCAGAAGTACATTGCTTCACTACCAATTCTTCTGCTTTGAACAACAACCCGACCGTTTCGAGGAAAACCAGGAGAACCACACTGCTGAGCTAGAAACCAAAAAGAAAAATGCAAGGAGAGAGAAAGAGAGTGAGAGAGAGAGAAAAAGAACACACAAAATAGAGCTTGTATGAGCCAGAACATGTCATTGAGCAATCACACATTTGTGTTTTCTCACAGCTAGTTAAGGGGGCTCCCCAGTCCGGATTTTTTTTATCTTGAAACCCTTGTTTTTGTGCTTACCCAGGTAGACAAAGACCTGAAATCTGCAAAAAATGGGTCACCAAGGTTGTCTTTCCAGACATTTAATCCACAAAATGTGCTGTTTTGTGTGGCAATGCTTTTGGTGTAATTTCTCACACGACGCACGGCGGCCCGTCCTTTCGTTCCATAATCCTAATCAAAGTACCAAAACATAAAAATGTGAATAACATTTCAGGGGATGCTCCATGATAAAAAGTTGACATTCCACCTAGAGCCGCCAAAACGAGGACTTTGACAAAAACGCACGGCATTTGACTGTAAGACGAGTTTCAGTCGGGCTTTGTCACGAGAAGCACGGTGATGCATCAGTTTCTTTTCATACTCAAAATAGCAATACATGAGAAGAATAGCATTTTGGGGGATTTCCAAGATAAAAAGTTGACATTCCCTCTAGAGGGTTTTGGACGCTAACGCAAGATATCCCACGCCGCACTCCCTGCACTTGATGCGCAGAGCACTCGCGAAGCCTTGCTTCACCTCCTTCACGCAGACTGATAAATGAATCTTCATTTTGCAGGAAAGACGGCCATGCTCAAGGCAGGACGCTACCAATGACATCTCTAATATTCGTCGACCTGATAGCACGTCTGGGGAATCCACAGACTGGCCTTCATCATGACAAGGAGAATGGCTGTCGCTTGGTGTACAAGGCGCTCAACATGATTTCACACTTGCTGAAATCGACTATTGAAGGTTCTGTGAAGAGGTCGATGGTGTACCAAAAAACAAGGATAATCACATGAACCAAGCCATCTCGATCTCTGAGCAATGACAAACAAAGGAGAGGGATACCTCGCTCCTGAGACGATTTCACCAATTTACACGACGTTCGCTCCTCGAAGCGTGAGCCCTGGAAACCGATGAGGATTAGAGCCTCAGACAGCGAGTCTTTTCCTAATTTTTTTTTTTTTTTTAAACTCTCTTTGATTTTCGGCATAACATGAAAATCACATGGAGCAAGCCTCAGACAGCTGAAAGCTGAGCCAGAACCCGCTCCACGCTACGGACGTCAATACGCGTGGCCATGCGTTTCCCATGTTGCTATGGATATTTGACGCCATGTTCATTTCCATCAGGGATGTGTGCGCATGGCTGAGGAGCCACCTTAAGTGCAATCATTCTCAAACTGTCCAATTTGAAGTTGCAAGAAAGGAAGGTGACAACAGTGTACACGTGCGCCTGGTAGTGTGAGCATGTTTTTCAAAACCCCCACAAAGGTGGGCACGTAGATGTCCAAGAGCATACTTACATCGGCCCGAGCTTAAGTGCGTGAAGTGCAATTAACTAAGAGTTAGACAGCCGTACTAGAAAAAATGCACTTGTTTTTCAACAATCGTGTGAAGGCTTCCAAAATGCAATCGTGTGCACGCAAATAATAAAAGGAGTGACAGCTTCGGATGACGAGCAGAAAAAAAAGTTATTTACTGCGAAGAGGAAACATACAACACAGGCCTGAGGGCAACAAAAGGTGTAACCAAGCAACACCAGACACAGACGTAACCAAGCAACACCCGATGCAGACGCAAGTGCTGTACTTACACCGGCAAATGGGCTGGCTCCCAGACCAAGTCCCATCCGGTCGACACACCCTCAGCATGCTCCCGATCCGCCGAAAGCCTTCATCGCAGACAAAAGTCACCTCACCACCAACACTGAAGTCTGTGCCTGTTCGTCGGCCATCAGTCGGCGTGCCTGGGTCTAGACAGATGACTTCTCCTAAAACGCAACAACATTGCAACAAGAAAGAGACCCTGAGTGGCATGTGACCAGGTGAAATCTTCACGGTGTAACTCACAAGTTCACACCAGAAGCAAAAAGGCCAGTCATCTAAGCTCTACACTGAAAAAGCCATTCGTATGAGGAAATTGTGAAAAGAAACAAGAAGAAGAATAACCTATACGTTAAAAGACAGGAAAGAGAAGAGCGCAAGCAACAAATTACAAACAGAGAAGGGCCTACTGTCACAGGTTGGAAGACGTCCAGACCATTGTCCATTCCGCTGGCAGACTCGTCTTGCAGTACCACGAAGAGTGAAACCGGAATTACACCTGTACACGACAGCGCTATTCAAATCAAAACTGCTAATGTCTCTGGCACCATTCGCAGGCGTTCCGGGATCCGAACACGAGATCCCTGCACCAAGAGAAGGAAAAGCAGCCGTTTAGACACATCAGCAAAAGGAATGAATCTACTGCAAGTTGCAATGAGCGGGCCTTACGTTTACAACGCGCTGCACGACCAGCCCAAGTGCCGTTTTCAGCACAGGTTCGCGACGAATCACCTTCAAGCAAGTAGCCAGAGTCACAGAAATATAGGACTTGGCGTCCGACTGAGAAATCTCTGCCAACACGGCGGCCATTGGTAGGGGTACCTGGATTCGGGCAAGTGATTCCTGGTGAAGAAGGCAGGAAGGGGAAAGGAAGAAGGGAGAAAGCGAAAGGGAGAAAGTGAGAGGGAGAAAGCGAGAGGGAGAAAGCAAGAAGGAGAAAGAGAGAGGGAGAGAAAGTTTTAAGGAGACAATATTAGAAACGGCACAAGTTTGGTCCCTACAGTTAAATGATGAAAGCTGTCCTCAACAAAGAACGCCTCAAGGCATTCAATCCTCTGCAGTCTGCACACAGTTCAGCACAACCGTACAACCTACCTACCAGGAAATACATGGAAAATTGTGGAAATCAGTGCTGGCACTTGGGCATACAAAACCTCAAAAACACTTACATTCAAACAGAGCCCAAACAGACGAGATAAAAATGTCGCTGGAAAGAACAGCTTTCTTTTACGATGAAAAATTGTCCTTTTCTTGCCAAAATTACAACTAGCAGGTTTACATAACCTAGGTTGCAACTGGTCACCTTGACATTCAACTGACAGAATGTATATGTGTACACCGGAAAGGCAAGAGCAGCCCTTACATATGTGAAAACCTAACCGCAGCAGACAAAAGGCAGGCTCGTTTTACTTGCTCAACAGCGAAGCATACTAACAACAGTTTTGAGGTTAAAATGCTCACTGTTGCAGGATGGAAGACTTCCTGTCCAGGAACCATCCGCCTTGCAGGAGCGAGTCGGACTTCCGACCAACAAGTAGCCTGTGTCACACTCGTAAGCTACTTTCCCTGCAAGCTGGAAGTCACTACCAATACGCTGCCCATTCACCGGAGATCCAGGGTTGCCGCAGCTAACCGCTGAAGAGACAGAGGGAGAATAATGAGGGAGGAAGGTGTTAAAGAATAATGGCCACGCACATGAACACATGGATGGCCATGGGTGCGTGCACGACACACACACACACACACACACACACACACACACACACACACACACACAAACACACACACACACACACACACACACA
>JAOWAR010115311.1:0-12060 GCA_028571005.1 Clathrina lutea | reverse complement strand
AAATTAGATGTCTGGAAAGCAAGTGGATTGGACAACATATCCAATCGTCTCCTGAAAGAGTGTGCTCCTTGCATTGCCAAACCGTTAGCGCATACATTCAATCTATCTATCTCCTCGGTGTCTTTACCAAACAGTGGAAATTCGGGTGTACTGAACCCATCTACAAACACAAAGGAGATCGCTCCAAGCCAAACGACTACAGGCCAATTGCTCTTCTCTGCTCTGTCTCCAAGGTTCTTGAGAGGCTGGTCAAGAAGCAGATCGTGGACTTCTGTCAAGCACACAATGTATTCCTGATCGTCAGTATGGCTTCATGCCTGGCAGTTGCTGACAATATTTGGTGATTGGCACACAGCTCTTGACGCAGATCACAATGTCCATGCCCTTTTCTGAGATGTGTCCAAAGACTTCGATCATGTTGACCACGACATCCCTGTGGCCCAATGTTCCTCAATTGGCATCTCTGGTCCATCTTTAAAATGGATAAAGTCTTACCTGACAGGTCGTTCAACCTCAACTTCAGTGGATGGCAAACTTTCCTCGACTAAGCTGCTCACATCCGGTGTTCCACAGGGTTCTGTCCTTGGCCCACTTTTATTTATCATTTAGTTCAGTTCTCTTCCGGATGCCCTGTCCTCAGCCAGACCAGCTATATTTGCTGATGACACCTTGATGTACACCACCGACTGTTCTAAGTAGACCGACTGTTCTGAGGAGGCCGACTGGTGCCTGCTGTGGCTTACAAAGCGATGTCAACTGTGTCGCTGACTGGGCGGAGAAGTGAAACACGTCTTTCAACTCATCTAAGTTTTCTGTTGTGCGTTTCTCCAGATCAAGAACAAGGCAGTGTGTGGACACCAACAACCGTACTATTAATCTATCCGGCTCAACTGTACCCTCTTCTACTTTGGTCCGTCATTTAGGCATGACACTTTCTTCATCTCTCGCCTGTTAAATCGTATTGAGAGCCTGTTGAAATTGAAGAAACAACTGATTGTGAGCACACTTGCAACGTAGACGCAGCGTGCGAGTCTATAAAAGTGACCACCAACGAAGTTTTCCCCCCACCAACAAGTTTCGATGAGTGACCTCTCTTTGGAAAGCTCTTACTCTGAACTTCTAAAGAAATCTATGGGGGACGAATAAAAAGAAAAATCCACGCTATATGCCTGAATGGAATGTGCAGCACGGCATTGCATGTTTGCCACAACTTAAGGTGGAGCATTTGACGACAACAACTATCGCAGGTGAATCATCAAAGCTTTCCCCCTTGTCTTTCAGGCACGGTCGAGGTTGAGCACCATGCAAGTGCAAGTACCATGCATTTTCATGGGCTTTTCACTCAAACAGAGTTGTGATAGAGATTATACTAGGGTCTACTTATGAAATCAACTACAATGCCCTCTGCACCTCTCTCGTACTCAGGAAAAACTACCTATGATACTTGGTACACGGCGCCATTTTGCCTAATGTCTGCCGATGCATAGTCATGAACAGCCGTGCGCAATGATGCGGTTCGACTCCTCCCCATGTCCTTTACTTCTCCTTTCATTCTTATCCTCATGAGATTTCCTTCTAGAACTTATGTCAATTTTAAGGAATTAATCGATTCTAGAGAATAATTGCTATGAGTAAGTTTTGTATTACCTTTCTATATGTAAACAACATGCACAACGCTGTTTGTGAAGAAATTTATTTATTTTTGACATGCAAGATGTTACAGAGTGTGAATAAATGTTATCTTTAGAATGCAACGTTGATTATTGTAATAGTCCATTTGAGTGCGTATTTTTCAGTACTGGTCTCTACATCTCCGTCTCACTGTCCGAATGGCCAAATCCAAACAGCGTAGAAAACACAACCTTGAGGTCAAGCTCATCAAGCACCGACATGCTCAGATCACGTTCTCCTACTCCTTGCGGTGTCTTCCTTGCCCCAACTTTATGCACATCTTTGGCTTCCCTCTCTTCACTATGATCCTCTGAGCAGCGCCCGCAATGTTCATGACTCTTGCCTTCTTGCCTGCTGCTCTTGCTAGCAGGTGTCTGCTTTGAAACATTGTACAAGATCACTCCGTCATGCTTCCTTGCAATAGCTTTTCCTTCTTCTACTAAAAAAGTTGGCATATCTTCATTCAATCTTGATGCCACAGCATGAATGCCAGGTCCACTGCTCGTATGTATCCCCAGTGGAGGGTCGGCAGCGATTGCATTGGAGCATGGAGAAACAGAATTGCGCCTTTCGATATCCAAATACCTCATGCCTGACCCGGGGAAATTGATATTTTGCACACAAGTGCCGTTTTCAGCAACACTTGTGTGAGAGCCTGTCAGACAAAGTTGATTCAAAGGGCTCATTCCTTTCACTGCGCATGTATTGGCTGAGCTTGGGCTGCAGGCATCTAGGACATTGATCTGCATTGCATCTGTCATAGAAGATGAATTTGTCAACGAAAAATTATTCATACCAGTCTCAGCTGCCCCCATGCTTGAGGCTATTTTGCATTTTGGGAGAGTTGAAACATCATGGTTTGAAGAGGAGAGTGTGGAGAAGCGGTAGAGCATGCGTCTTAGGAGGGTGGACTGATCTCCACTCAAGGAGTTGCTGCCAGAAATGCTGTACTCTGAAGTACTCCTTCGTTTCTGAAAATGGAGGTAAAGCACTGAGACGACACCCGAAGCGTCAGTCATTATAGTTGTGGTTGAGCTTGTTGATGTTCTTTGAGCAGAGCAAGACTTGCGTGGAGAAGCTGCCTCAGCCCGAAGCCTCTGGTCATGTTTAATCTTCTTGCCTGCTCTTTCCAGAAAGCTTCCCCTCTGTACGAAGGAGATGAAGAGGCCCTGAGTGCTGACCAGGATGACAAAAATCACCTGCAGGGCAATGGTCCCACTGGCCAGAAGCACCAAACCTGATATCCAGGTCATTCCAAGGAGGACCGACAAACGGACTCCTCGTTTCAGGCGGCTGCGAACGGTAAACTTATTACCACACACCTGCAGCTTTCTTATGCCTTGATGGAAACTTCTCCAGTAGACGAAGATGAAAGTTGCACAGTTTGTAGTCATCAACAGTGCCAGGGGAAACACAGTCGAAACTGAATAGGCTGAGACATGGCGATGATCCATACGACACCTGCAGAAAACATCAAAGCTAGCATGTATGCAAAATCCAAGAGGCTGTTCAACTTCCGGTTGCTAACAACATCTTAGAGAAGAGCAGGAAATAGTTTCTTTTCAAAGCCTTAGGCCGACCTTTTCCAAATCCCGGGCCTGGGTTTAGGCACACATGTTTACCATGTGACGGCAAGCAACCGCTTCTCTTTTCGATCCTCTCCTCTTTCTACTGTTTCAACCGCTTCTCTTTTCGATCCTCTCCTCTTTCTACTGTTTCAACCGCTTCTCTTTTCGATCCTCTCCTCTTCCTACTGTTTCAACCGCTTCTCTTTTCGATCCTCTCCTCTTTCTGTTTCTCAGCGTATTTCCCATGATGTTTGACATAGTATCTGGTGAGAAAAGTTAATCCCTTTGCCGAGTCCACTGTAATTTTTTTGCAGAATTAATTCCTGAAGTGGCCCAGAAGTTGAGACCGGTTTGACCGGTTTGCCTAAGGGGCAGGAGTTTGAAGCTCACAGTCTGGCTTCATGATGCTTCACAGAAATGTGGTGCGATAGCCTTAACCAGGTACTTGAACCAGATGAGCCTTTCTGAAAGAAAGGAGCTGTTAGATTTAAGCGGCAAAGGCTTCAAATCTAGAGAAAAAGGAAGAACAGGACAAAGGGATTGTGGGAAACGTTTCGTTGGGCTTCCTCGGCTCCAAACGACAAGGTAAGGCAACATCTAGCGCCTGACTCCTTTGACCGCAAAAAGTTGTGCATATTGTTTTGGAAACAATGTGCCATAAACGGTAAGAATTTTAGGAAAATGCGTCAAATTGTATGGCCAGAAGAGGATGACACGCGCAGAGATTCAAAAATAGACGTATTGTTTTTTTTTGGATTTATTTGATTGAAGTACTTCCTATTTTGCAGTGAAGCAATATCCATCAGCAAAACTAGATTGCTCAATTTCAGCCTACTTACAATTTTTTTTTGTCGATTTCTCAAAAAAATATCCCAGAATCAGGCGTCAACCCACCCAAAACAAAAGTGCCCAAACCTCAGCAGGGCAGTAGGCATAAATACAAATCTTCTCCAAAATGCTGTCAGGGGCATTTAAAAATGCACACTACGCTTCTCCCTTGGGTATCTGAAAGTTGCTGATCAATGTGTTACCTGTACCTCAGGCCCTCTGAAAAGTAATTTTTAGACCATGGAAAGCCAGAGCAAACCACCTGACAAGCTGTCCAAACTTCAGAAAAGTGCATGCGAACTTCTCTTCCAACGGATTCGTCATTCTGGTCGCTCTTCAAAGGAGAGTTGGCTTTAAAAGACCCTTAGTTCAATGTCGACTGCCAGTCCGGCAGGAAAACTGAAGATTTGCGCGCTCTTTCTTCAATGTTCACGAGCTCTTTGTTGGTCTTGTGGTGGGAATATTGAACAATCGCTGTTTTTTGACATGGTAAAACTCCGTTTAAACCAGTATGAACCTGCTTTTGGCCATTATGGTGATGGGAGCCCAAGCATGCCCATTAAAGCTTCTTCCTGGCCAGCAATGCAATGTCACGCATACAGTCTGTGCCCGCTCTTCTTTTCTTTTGCCAAAAACCACTTCATACAAACCTGGCATAGCATACCCGACATGATTGCTTCTACGTACATTTCCCATCGATCGAAGCGCTCCTCGCGCCCGCTGAGGGCAACGCTTCCTGCTCGTCCTGCTCGCTGGCGTTGCCTTAAGGACACAAATGAATTTTGATCAAATCTCGAAACTAATCCACTTTGGGCAAGGCTGGCTGCAAAACGGGCGAACGTCTCAAGTCATTACACAAACATAAGGATTCCTTGAGGGCAGGTCTACCACAAAAGCGAAGAAAATGCACGGAAAAAAGGCATTTACAACACCGAAATCAAGCGCAAAAAATTGTGGCCGCGTCGGTCACGCATACGTCTCTTGCGCGTGGAATGGCGTCTTCGTCGATTCTCCTTGTTTGAACTCCGAAGTCACTGATCGTTCTGTCGCATGAAAGCTTTGCAGTTTGGCCACACTGCGATTCTTTGGCTGTCCTTTTGAGCTGCGCTGTGGGATTTTGCGGAAGAAGGCAACAAGCCTGGGACAATAGAGCTTAGCCTGCGAAGCGCAACTACAAACAATGAACAAAAAACCACAAGAAAAAAGGCCGGTACGCATGCTGTGATTTCTGTTATACCATCACCTCAGCATTGCTCCAACTGCACAGCGGGTAAGTCTGTTGGTAGCTAGGCACACCGGTACTTGTCTTAAGCTATGTCAACAGTTGCGTGCTCAAAGAAGACCTCAGAAAAAAATTACGACCATGCGCACAGAATCACTCCGATGATTCTTTCGCAGATCTTGTTCCACCCCACCATGGACTACTCTCCGACATGTTCAAAGATTCTCTCTACGAGCTTGAGAGACAGATTTCGATAATGCTTTTTGACGCGAGCCGAACATAGTTAACGGCGGAGCTTCGTCGGACGGTGACCATTGACGGGGTGCATAAATCGGTCTTCCAAGCGAGCCTTCAGGGCCCTTTAGAAGGACAATCGCGCAGGATTACGCTATAAGCGATCTTTTGTCCATTTCACGCAGTCCGCTTCTCCTGTGCCTTGAACGCACAAGGTGTGAGAAACAGCTGTGAACCACAATGATTGTTTGGCCATGACCGTGATGACACCCGAAAACAAGACGCCACTCCAATTGCTCCACATACTTAATAATCTTCCAACGATTTTGACAATCTTCCCCCGTTTTTACTTTCAACCATCACGGTTCATAAATGCGTGAGGTCTTCTGAGCTTTTTTTACAACCATGGAAAACTTTTGTTCTTTTTGCTTCTGCCGTTGAGGAGTTGTTCTGTCTCTGTTCATCATGCCAAGCCACGACCATTGTTGGGTTCCCTGTTGTACAACAGGAGGATTAAATGCCCGGGTCTTAGCTTTCACTCATACCCCAAAGCCGGGCCTTTGCGTTCTCCGTGGATCGATATCGCCGTGATCAAGCGTGATGAACGTCCCAACTTTCAAGTCAGCCGTCAGCTTGGAGGATGAACTGCTGATGACCCTCGTGCGTCTTCATCTAGGAAGGCAAGAGCAGGACTTGGCATACCAGTTTGGTGTGAGCAAGTCTTCAGTTTCACGTATAACGGTGATGTGGGTTAACGTTTTGTACCTCTGTCTTGGGCTCGTTCCAATCTGGCCCAAATGGGAAGACCTACGTAGAGAGAACAATGCCTACTTCTTTCAAAGATACTTACCCGATGACAATTGCAATCGTTGATGCAACAGAACTCAAATGTGAGATTCCTTCTTCGTTGTCTCTTCAAAGTCAGCACTACTCAAGTTACAAGTCACACACCGAACAGTGAAGGGGATTGTGGCCACTGCTCCCAATCATGATGGAGCTTTCACATCCATCAGTCAACGGTTTGCAGGCAGCAAGAGTGATCGACCGCTTTTTCTTGAAAGCGGCATTTTTGATCTTCTCCAAGATGTACTTCCAGGTAAAAGCCTTATGGCTAACAGAGGGTTTAGTACAATCTTCTGCTAAACATTCCTCCATTCAAGGACAGCCAACCTAGCCTGACTGAGCACGACTCAAGAAAACGCAAAAAAATGCCCGCGTGCGGATACACGTAGAGAGAAAGCCATTGGGCAAGTCAAGTCAAGATTCCGACTTTTTCAAAATGTCATCCCTTTCTCTTTGTTCTGATGCCTTAACCAGCTTTGGTCAGTAGCTCATCTTCTGATCAATTTTTGCGGTCCCATTATTGCTGAAGAATCTTTTGCGGATCAGTCAGTTTTTCTCTCTTGCCCTCTGATAGTTTTTACTATTCTTCTTCTGTCTAACTTGGCCGGCCGTAAGTTTTTATCGCAGGGCACTCTCGCAGCTAGGTCGTTGCCCCTGTGTCAGCTACCTCTTTCTGGGAACTCTCTTGTCTTGAAAATTTCTGTTTATACTCATTGTCTGCTGATGTCCCATGACTAATGAAATTGAAGGAATGATAATTTCTTCATGCTTTTCAAGTAGGGCAATCGAAGTTGACTTATCGAAAACTGGGCAGCAAACGGAACTCTTCGTTTTTGCGGCATCCAGATTCAGGTTGTAGAATAAAGCTCTGCGAATGCAGAGAGAAAAAGAACATCTCAGTTCCTCTATCCTTCATGTGAGCCTCACATGAAGGATGGAGAAACTGAGACGCTGAAAATTGATCTCCCAACACGCGCCTTCGCCTGGAACTCTGACTTGCCTCAACAAGCTGCGACAGTCTTCCACCGCGCTCTTTGATAAAACTACGAAGCTTTCCTGCAGACTAGGACATATTCGGACCTTCGGCGTGGGTCGCCGCAGTCTCGTCCGAGCTGGAAGGCTTCCACCAAGTTCCCATTTCTTCTTCCGCAATCGACTCGCTAGTATGTATAGGGCGACCGTGCATGATCATGACCACGCGGCCGGCGCTGCGAATTTTGCCCCGTTCCTCGTACCCGGGCCGTAATTGCGGAATCGGTCCATTGTGATGCGTCGCATATCGCACCGGGTGTGCAGTTGTTTAGGAATAGATTTTTCCTTGACATTGGCGGATCGCGCCTGGCTGATTATGAGGCCTGCCAAAGATAAGCGACACATCAACATTGCCGAGCTGGAAGCAGTGATCAAAGGCCAGATTGGATTGCAAGGGATGGGATGTGTGTGGCTCATCATGGACTCGAAGACAGTTGCATCTTGGGTGCGCGACGCTCTACGGAATGTACGGCGCGTGAGGAGTAAAGGAATCCTAGAGATTCCCAGCGAAGTTCTTATCCAACGGCGACTGCTCATTACAGACATTGCCGCAACCACTTGCGTGACGGTCACCATCGAGTGGGTATACCGACTCACAAGAACCCCGCAGATCGCTTGACACGAGTCCCTGATTCATGGATCAAGTATTTCACTTCACGGACGGAATGTACTGCCGATGGAGTCGCAGCTGCAGTGCACCCTGTCGCTTGTTTGGTTGAGCCAGTCAAGTTCGACAAGATTGTGGCTGCACAAGCTGATGGTGAAGCTATTCAAGCAACCTCTGAGTACCTCAACAATGAGAGGCCTTTCCCAGAGGATTCTCCTTTCGCAAAGGTGAGCACTCGACTTCTTGTTTGTACTGGAGTGTTGTATCAGAAAATCAGGCTACCTGTAGAAGGAGTGGTTGAGGTTCCTGTAATACCACAGGCGCTTGTGGAATCACCTGTTAAAGCTGCATAATTATGTTCATTCTGGCCATGCACCCTATTGATCATGAAAGGCCCCAAAGGTGCAGGGAGTCGACCCTCCGTGTCTGGACAACGGTTGGCTGAAGAAGTCTTGGATACCTTGGAGTTGGGAGCAAATCAGAGTTCCTCTCACCGCTATGTGTTGGTCTGCCTTGGTACCTTCTCCAAATGGCAAGATATCATGCCTTTCACCGGCCCGGCCATGACGCGGGGATCCTTCCAGGACCCTCTTGGATGTGCACTTTGTCTGCTTACTGGCTGCGCGTTTCAGCGGATTTCATGGAAAAGTCGCGTGGTGGGTAATCTACGTCGCGCAATGGCGTTTAAACTTCCGTATCTTAGCATAGCGGCTTCGTCCTTTCAGATGGCGAAAGAATAAAATGTGTAGCTTCTTCCACCATTGAAGAGCTATTTCCTACACAAAAATTCAGGATTCGATGGGAGAGATTCAGGATTCCATAGGAGTATGTACGCTTATGGGACTGGTCAATTACGCGTGTGGTTATCGACTAACCCACCACCGGCTCGGTCGCGAAGGATTCAGCGATTATGGCGAGTCCGCGAGTGGGCTTGGTTGTCACCGTAAGTTTTTTATTTTTAGCTTTATTTTTAGCTTTCCCCAGCGAAGTCCTCTGAACAGCATCAATGATACATGAAATCCGCCGTCAAACGTCACTCAAGAGGTAACAGTAAGCTATCAAACAATTCTCTCATATCTTTTGAAGACGAACGCGTCGATCGCGATTGTTCCGCAAAGAAACCCTCGGTAAAGGGCCGGACGGCTGCCATCTTCCTCGATCACGGCAAGAAAGAGTTCGCAGGCCATGCGCTCTAGATCTATCCATCGCCACAGGCTGGCCATGACAGCGCTAAACATGTACAGCGGAGGCTCACAACAAGCTCGCGGTAAACGTCAAAACCACGCGGCAACACGCCTGTTGTCAGCCCTGACACCAGTAATCGCTCATCCGTGTTTTTTTTTTTTACTGTCATCCGTGTTTTCCATAATTTATCGTACTCTTGTTTGTCCAATCCACTCCGTACCGCAAAAATTATCATGCTGGTCATGGAACAACACTGCAAGGATTGCAGTGGATGAGCGTTGCTGCAGCGTTGCTTGCTGCGGCATTCCAATTCACCCAGGGCTATCTGGTGTGCGCCAGTTGTTGTCCAGTTGGACAGCGGAAGGAGTTCCCAAATGCGATCCTTCCGTCGCTGTTTACTCTCTTGGGTCTGCTCGTAAGCGATTTCTCATTTGCGATACGGATACATGAATACTTGACGCGCCAACTGGGTAGTGTTGTCTGGTGCGGCCCAGTGCAGCTTGCAGCCATGTGCCTTGGAGATAACGCTCGAGTAAGTTCAAAAGGAGTGACAAAGGGTCGCAGTGGCAAACTCTCATGCAGCCCTGGCCCCACTTGAAGTCCCCTGCAAGGCGCCTGTCAACACTCACGAGCTGACATGTACAAAAATGAAAATGCCGGATTAGACATGCCCTCGGGCTGTCCCGGCGCTGGCTGAGGTCTGAGCGCGAGGTCCGAGCACGCCCCCGCATGTCAGACCACAGCTGCCTCTGCTGTTCGCGTCCGAAAGATATAAGAAGAGCAAGGTCTGTGGAGAGACGACAAGTGCTAGTGAAGGAAGATCTCCTGTAGCTCTACTCCTCAGCGTCTGCCATGGCTATCTCAAACACTCTCCTGCCGATCGCGTGTGCACTGGCAGTGCTCCTCGGAACACCGCCGACACAAGCCCAGACGTCGACCAATTGTATGGAGGACTGGCTGATCGCAATTGGTCGTGATTTCGGGCTTAGCGCGATAACCGAACAACAGGCCAGGATCTACGCTGCGGGACTTGCTGATTTCCAGTTGACTATCGATAAATTGGCACACGTGAACAGGATCGTTTTGATGCAAGCCAGGATACTGTTTCGGAAGCACGCTGAGCGCGTTATTGAATGCGCGAATTTCCGAGGCACTTGTCCTGGACGGCCATGTCACAATGACGGAAGGTGTCTGATGGCTTCGCAAACTCACAGCTACATATGTTACTGCCCCCCTGGCTACACTGGACGTCGCTGCGACATTCCTATGGTGTAGCCCCAACCCTTGTCAAAACGGAGGAACATGCACCCATCGGAGGAAGTTGGAGCCCCATTCGCTGCGAGTGCTCGCCCGGATACACCGGTGGGACGTGCGAGAACTTTGCATGACAAGCACCTCCTTCCTCGGGCTCTGCTCCTTGCACTACATAGTCTTATGGTAACTGTTTAGTTTCTTATAGTACTTTTCATGTAGGCGGGAAAGCCCCTGATTAGCTCTGCTACGAGGTACTCCTAGCCTTTTCAAGCATAATAATTATTCATTTATTGCAATGGGAGAAGCTTTCTTGCTTTCGGCTGTGTTGGGGGTGAGTTGGCTCGACGTTGGTGTCTATGCAGGCCTATCGAGCTGAGTGCAGGTGTACTGACATGAATCATCTTGCAGCGTAGTTTATTGTCTTTATTTTTACCGAAGGATTTTGACATCTACCGTGTCGTGAGTTGGCTCGACGTTGGTGTCTATGCAGGCCTATCCAGCGGAGTCAAAGCGGGGAAGAAGAAAAGACACGAGGAAAGGGCTCAAACCTGCGGCTCCATCGTCCAGCACAGCTGGAATGCCAGGATCGTAACTGCTCTGCCGCTCAGCCAATTCAGAAAAATTGGCTTCGTGGAGCGCTATAGGCATTCCGACTGTACACATGTACACGGTTGTCCCGGGTAAAGGAAAGTGGAGGGGGTGGGGGAGAGACGACAAAGAAAGAGCAGAGTGCAGGTGTACTGACATGGATCATCTTGCAGCGAAGCTCATTGTCTTTATTTTTACCGAAGGATTTTGATATCCACCGTGTCGTTTATGAGATATGAGGTAGAGAGGAGCTCGTTCGTGTAGCAGATACACTTTTCGGGTGTCCTTTTCACGGCGACTGGCGCTCTCCCGACGGTAGCAAAAAGCACGCTCTTTGCAGCAAGGCGCTTCGGTCTCGTTTGTCTGAGTTAGGGGGAAGTCTGGTGTGTTCTGTTTACAGAGATTGTCGCATTGGAGCTCTGAAAAGGGACGCGTTACCCGTCAAACAGGCAAACGCAGCGATTCACTGAGTGTAGGTTCTCTCCTGTCAGGCATGTTTGTGTTTATATGGCTAGGGATTGTGGCTTGCCTGAACGCTGAAGTACGTGCATGTTTTCCTGGCTGTTGACGCTTGGGGCAACGCAGCTTGCTTTTCTGTGGTTTGGGCGGCCTGCGTCGCGCTGCAGGCATCGGGCCGTTGAAACCCAAAGAAATCCAAGGCGGAACGTTGGCGCCTCTTTTCAGCACCCAGCGCAGGAACAAACCCCTGCATTGCCGTCGCAACGATGTTGCTTTCCGACCAAACCGTATCTGTTTCCAATTCAGCCGAGCACCGAAAGACGGGAGTGCGTTGCCAGCTTTCGAGAACTTCACAGAAGTGGTCATAATCTCGACCGGCCGCATTTCTGTCACTTCGGCGGGCTCGATAGCGCCGCGAAAAGCATAGATCTACACCTTGCTCGATCCAGTCCAAGTCATTTGCTTCAGTGGCAGGTCCATGACTGTTCATTATTATTATTATTATTATTATTATTATTATTATTATTATTATTATTATTATTATTACTTTATTTTGGTTTTTTAGGGAG
>JAOWAR010115200.1:0-12062 GCA_028571005.1 Clathrina lutea | reverse complement strand
CCCCCCCCCCCCCCCCCCCCCGCGACCTAAACTTCTCTCCCACCCTCATGCTTCTGTTTTTTGGGGTGTGGGAAGCAAGGGGAGTCGGGGGGGGAAACGGGCGGTGGGGGGGGGGGGGGGGGGGGTGCTGTGTTGCACTTACTTGAAATTGTTTACCTGGCTGTACCTCGGCAATCCCGTCATGCTAACCAGTTTTTATTCATTACTGTAGAGCAATTACAGCCTGCCACCCTTGGCCAAACCCGGTAATCACATCCAGTTTTTTCCTCTCATTGTTCGTGACGGCCAGCACGAGAGGTTTTTCCTGTCAGCGTGGGGGCTGTGAATTAATCTGGCAGCCGGGTTGTGGCCCTGGAAGCATTCTTTGTCCAGCGATAATTGTTGCAATTCGTTTTCAGTGATGTGTGTGCGCTGTAGAGAAATTAAAGCCTGCCACCCACTGCACTTGCGGCTGGTGTTGTACGTCATGGTGTGAGCAGAGAAGAGAGGAGACAGGGTGATGTGTACAGTAGCTAACACTATACTCCCCACCTTTCGCTCACACTTTATCCACTCTTTGACCCTGCCTCACACACACCCTGGCTCATGCATTAGTTCACACATTATTTCCCACCTTTCACTCACACTTTATCACCTTGCCTCACACATACATCCAATATTTATGTAGGACATTTACTCTCTCTCTCTCTCTCTCTCTCTCTCTCTTGCCTGACCTGATGAAGCCCCAGGGCAAAACGTCGTTAATTCTACTGCCTGCTGATTCTTCTGCTTATTCAAGTCATACTCCTTAGATAGGGTCCTCATCTAGAAGCAGGCAATCGCTTTGCGAGGTCCACTACAGCAGCCGGCACCTCCCCATCCCAGCTACCTCCTCTTGTTGCCAGTCTCTTCAGGTTACTGCATGCTGGGCGGAGCCACGAGCATCCCGGGTAGTGGCCAGTCATGCGACCACACCATCGGAACACTGCTTGGCGCGTCAGAAGATTAGGCAGGTCCAAATCGCACCAATCACGACAACTCCATCCTACTTCACCCAAAGGCAAAAGAGCTCAGCTTCAGACCCAGAAACCGCGCAGTCGCCATCGGTTCAGGATCTTTCGTCGGCAAGCCGTGGGCAGCAAACATCGACATTGATTCCTCTGTGGCAGCTCTTGGAACCTTGACGTCATCCACATAGTTGTCCACCCGGTCCATCTTCCTCGTCACCCACCGGACCATGATGTCCATGAATTTGGGTGCCACGCTGAGGCCGAACCCCATGCGCATCATGACGTACAACTGGTCGTTCCAACGCACAATTTGATACTGCAAAAGCTCCGGCGCAGCGCAAACTTGCAAGTATGCTTTGTTCATATATAGAATTTTCAAGTCCGTCGCCTTTCCAGGCTTTCACCACCTCCGCAACATTTCCTCGCACACAGGTGCTTCGCATCCCATTGGGAGGCCAAACGTTTGTTCAGGTGTTGGTAATCGAGACACGGCCTGACTAGGATCGTTGACTTATGTTCTTGAACGCACGCTAGCAGGGGTAGTAAGCAGCCTGGCTCACCATGGACGATCACATCATGCTCGGCCAGCCAACCATGCTTTATCCATGACTCAACTTCTCGACGGAAGAGGCGTTCTTGCTCGGGGGACAGTTGGTGAAAACTGTACTCACCTACGCCGCTCCCAACGAAGGACGAAAGAGGCTGATCAGCTTCCCATCTTCATCTCAGCTGCCAGTGGCCACTGTCGTTAATCCGCCGCACCTCTCCATCTGCTGCTTTCAGGAGGATGTCCTCTCCATCCCGCTCGAGCTCCAAACCTCGTGTTGGGTGCCTCTCAGAGCTATTCTGCGTCACCGCACATGCAGCTTGGTCAGAAACAATTGCCCACCAAATTGCACTCCACAGAGTTGTTGGCATCCATCGTAGTCCAAGCGTACACCACCCAAGCTCGACACAACAAACGCGCTAATGAGCAAGTCAGCTTCTACAACGTCCAGACAATCAACAGCAACAGCTTCAAACTCAGCGAGCGGCATGAAGACGGGTCCGCCAAGCCTTTTGGCTTCAACATGGGCCGCTCCTCTGGTCACAATGGTGTTGCCATCTAGAGCAATCAGTGCTCTGTCTCCCTGCTTCACATCCAACCCCAACCAACCTGCTAGGACCGCTGTGAGCAGCGTCCGTACTGAGCACGTATCAACCCCCGATCTGCATTGCTCGAAAGTCCGTGACTCTCCGTCGGGAGACCGCATGTCTACAAAAATCCTTGGCAGTGTAGTTTTCCTCTACGCTGTCCTATTCTACCCTGCAAGCTCCATGAACCCAGACCCCTCGACCCTGCTCGACAAGCCCTTATCTCTCTCCCTCTCTCTTGTAGGGCTGTGGGCAGTTGCGTTAATACGATTGAAGACGATAAAATACTAAAGAACCAAATTCACCGGCTCCGTAAGTTCATCCTGGAAGATTTACTGAGGTTCCCAAACGGACATCCTAGTGTTATGACACTGCATAAACCTCCAATGCACTTTAATTACAGTTGGTGCAAAAGTCAATCTTTGCAATATTGCTGATCAGGTCATGTGGCTTCCTTAACTCTTTCAGTGAATGATTACGACCTACAGCAACTTCTGACAATGCATGTCACCAGTTCTTACGGACCTTTTAACAAATCACACTCTACAACACACAAGTTAATCTCATTTCCTGAAATGTAAAAACATATTCATTTTCTCTTCCAGTCATCTACATACGTTGGTAGCTGCATTACAGTCAGCTCCGGACTGAAGCAGAAGCTTAGCAACCTCAAGGTGCCCATTCCCAGCAGCAGTGTGAAGAGGCTGGACACCATCCTTTTAGAATGGAAAGAAACAGAATACTTGTTCAGAAATGATCGAGAGACAAATCTAACTTCATTGTTTGGAAAGAAATCTTGAAATCCTGATAGAAGAGTAAAACCCTTGGATAGCCAAACACACCTAGGCTACTTCTTATCTAGGACTACACCCGATTTCCATACAGCCGCCAAAAGCCCGAATCAGTAAGCGATCGTGGTTTTTATCCAAGGTGTAAATACCCGAAAGAAAAAGGTGAAATCTATGTTTTGGAAAAATCTATTCGACTTTGCAAATGCTAAGATGGAAGCGATTTTCGACAGTTGCCCCGGCTTTCTATTGACTCGACAAATGGGGAAATTATCTGCGATGAAAACATGAGTTTCCAAGAAAAGTTCAACAAAGACAACGAGGACACTATGGGTGACCCAACGCATTGATGCTTATTAAAAGTCAAAAAAAGTTCTGGTTCTCTGCACCATCTTCAGCTCCACTTCGATAGAAAACGCTTTGCTACAGATGATATTGACTATGCTTAGGCTAAGAAAATCGGTATTGTTATGGTTTCTAACTTGTGTGTTGAGTAAATCTGCTTTTAATGAAGACCTGGTAGAAGTGGAATGGTGTAGTGACAAGGGGATAGGACTGCAGGTGAAACTCTAATACTCTAGAGTTTTCGAGCCAGCGAAATGGCCATCTTGCAGCCTTCGCTACCGCAGCAAACTGGTGCTAAGCTCTTCTCATCACGGGTTCAGAGCGGGTTACTTGTGTTAAATTTGGGACTCCTCTTCGATATGTAGCCACAAATTGTCGTGTCCGTGGGTCAGGATCTGAAAAGCTATCCTTGGCTGTCGGTAGGGATACACGTCGCGGTAGTGATGGCCGAGTGTAAAAAACTTGTCAAGGGCTAAGTTGGCCATGTAAATGTGTTTATGCATCCGGACGTGACATCTTCTTGAGATCATGCCAATGTATGACAGGGAGGAAATGGCGTATGTTGTCTGGTTTACAACAAATGTCCCAGACAGACATGCCGAGCCGTGCTTTTTCAGCTGTTACATGCATTGGAGTCTCCCTCTGGTGTGCATTTGCTGAACATTCCAAGAGGTTGGCCCTGGCCGTTGATTCGGCGTGCCTGGATGTCATCTTTCTGATAGAGGTGTGAGACTATATTGATCAAGGTGTCCAAGGTGAAAGGCAACCTTAGAATGTGTGGACGAAGATGCTGAGAGCAACGGAGGAGCGGTTTGTCACAACCAGCGGCGGGTCAATGTCTTCAACTACATCACGGCTGGATATACACCCATGAAACCATCCTGCCCTTTGCGATATACTTTTCATGGGATATGGAGCTTGCACATCCCTTTCTCACTCCTGCTTTGGACTGTGCTTTGACCTTCTCTGTTTCTCCTCTGCTTCCTAAAGTTATTTATTTTCTGGGGAGTCTTTGTCACGATCGTGTTCAGGTACCTGCCTAAAGGGCATGTTTGGGTGCTGTTTGTTGATAGATTTGGGCTTGAATGAAAATGAAAGATGATACCGCTGTACACGAAAGCTGTCAACAAGGGCACAACCAGACATTTTATTCCCATCATTCAAGCTCTATCATACAAGCAATGCTACAGGATCATTTGTCAGCTCCCTGTTCCCAGGTCCGTGTCGAACTACCCCGCTGCATCCTGGGCTTGCTAGTGGCACACCTGTTCTCCTTTGCTACCCTCCAAGCTTCCTGAACCCAGACCCCTTGTCCCTGCTCGACAAGCCCTTATCTTTCTCCCACTATCTAGTAGGGCTATGGGCAGTTGTGTTAATGGGTTTGAAAAATACAAAGAAAAAAAATGCTACCAAAACAACTTAACTGGCTCCTTAAGTTCATCCTAGAAGATTTACAAAGGTTACCAAACGGACATCCTGGTGTTATGGCACTACATACACCTCCAATGCATTTTAATTACAGTTGGTGAAAAAGTCAATCTTTGCAATATTGCTGATCAAGGTCATGTGGCTTCCTTCACTCTTTCGGTGAATGATTACAACCTACAGCAACTTCTGACAATGCATGCCACCAGTTCTTGCGGACCTACTAACAATTCACACTCTACACCACACAAGTTAATCTAATTTCCTGAAATGCAAAAACATATTCATGATCTCTTCCAGTCATCTACATACGTTGGTAGCTGCATTACAGTCAGCTCCGGACTGAAGCAGAAGCTTAGCAACATCAAGGTGCCCATCCAGAGTAGCACAGTAAAGAGGCTGCTGACCATCCTATCAGAAAGGGAAGAAGCAAAAGACTTAGATAGAAACGATCGAGAGTCAAAGCTAACTTCATTTTTCGGAAAGAAATCTTGAAAACCTGATAGAAGAGTAAAACCCTTGGATAGCCAAACACACGTAAGCTGCTCCTAATAAAGGATTACACCCGATCTCCATACAGCCGCTAAAAGGCCGAATCAAAAAGTCATCGAGGTTTTTATTCTAGGTGTAAACACGCGAAAACGGTTTATGACATTTGCCCTTGGGTTCTATTAACTCGACAAATGGGGAAATATCTGCGATGAAGACATGAGTTTCCAAGAAAAGCTAAACACAGACAATGAGAAAATTATGGGTGACCCAACACGTTGATGCTTATTTAAAATAAAAAAAACGTCTGGTGCTCTGCCGCCTCTTCAGCTCCATTTTGATAGAAAATGCATTGCTTCAGATGATACTGACTATGCTTAGGCTAAGAAAATCGGTATTGTTATGGTTTTTAAATTATGTGTTGAGGAAATCTGCTTTTAATGAAGACCTGGTACGGGTGGAATGGTGTAGTGAAAAGGTGATAACACTGTAGGTGAAACTCTAATACTCTAGAATTTTTGGGCCAGTGAAATGGCCATCTTGTAGCCTTTGCTACCGCAGGAAACTGGTGCCAAGGTCTTCTTGCCACGGGTTAAGAGCGGGTTACTTGTGTTTAATTTGCAACCCCTCTTCGATATGTAGCCACAGATCGTCATGTCTGTGGGTCAGGATCTTAAAAGCAACCCTTGGCTGTCCGTAGGGATATGCGGTGTGGTACTGATGGCCGAGTCCTGAAAACTCGTTAAGGGTTCAGTTGCCCATACAAATGTGTTTGCGCATCCGGAGGTGACATCTAGAGATTATGCCAATGTATGACAGGGAGGAGATGGCGTATGTTGCCCTGTATAAAACGAATATTCCGGACAGATATGTGGGGCGGTGCTTTTCCAGCTGTTACATCCAGTGGAGTCTCCCTCTGGTGTGCATTTGCTTAACATCCCAAGACGTTGTCCCTGGCCGTAGATTACGCGTGCCTAGATGTCATGATTCTGAAAGAGGCGTGAGACTATACTGAACAAGGTGTGCAAGGTGAAAGGCAACCTTAGAAGGTGTGAATGAAGATGCTGAAAGCTGTCAATAAGGGCACCACTGTTGAGGAAATCTGCTTTTAAAGACCTGGTAGGAGTCGACTGGTATAGTGACAAGGTGATACTCTAATACTCTAGAGTTTTCGGGGCAGTGAAATGGCCATCTTGCACCCATCGCTACCGCAGGAAACTGGTGCCAAGCTCTTCTTGCCACGGGTTCAGAGCGGGTTACTTGTGTTTAATTTTCAACCCCTCTTCGATATGTAGCCACAGATTGTCGTGTCCATAGGTCAAGATCTGAAAGCCGTCTTTGGCTCTAGGTAAGGATATGCGGTGTGGTAGGGACGGCTGAGTTCAGAAAACTCATCAGGGGTTTTGGCCATGTAGATGTGTTTACGCATCTGGGGTAACGTCTGTTTTAGGTCATGGCAATGTTTGGCAAGGAGGCGTTGGCTTTTTTTGCCTTGTGAACAACAAATCTTCGGAACAGATATGCGGAGTGGTGCCTTTTCAGATGTTACATGCATTAGAGTCTCCCTGTGGGGTGCATTTGCTGAACATTCCAAGAGGTTGGCCCTGGCCGTAGATTAGGCGTGCCTAGACATCATGTTTCTGAAAGAGGCATGCGACTATACTGATCAAGGTGTCCAAAATGAACGGCAACTTTAGAATGTGTGATGCTCACAGCAACGGAGGAGCGGTTTTGTCTCATCCAGCGGCGTGTCATTGTCTTCAACTACATCAGGCCTGGCTACATACCCATGACACCATCCTAATGCATCTGCGATATATTTATCATGGGACATGGAGCAAACGCTCCCCGTTCTCGCTGCTGCTTTCAGCTGTGTTTTGACCCGAATATGGAATTGTTCAGAGAGATAACATGGCTAGCATACTGTTACAACGTATTCGTAACGAGAAGTTATCAAAATACTTGTATCAACTTTTTATTGACATGATCTATCAAGAATCAATAAAGGCAAAAAAAGGGGGCAACAACACATGTGCGAGAGCGCAGCAAAGACAAAACAACAATGGCGACCGTCCTCCACCAACGCACAAATGCAAAATTAAGGAGTATAACAGTACTTCAAACTAGATGGCTTATTCTCTTCCAAACATCCTCCCCTTCCTAGATAGAAAACTGTCAAAACAAAATAAGGAAGCAAAGACAAGACTTGACGGCAAGAAAGTCAGGCAGGACACAGACGCACACACACAAAAATACGAAAAGTCATTAATTTTCTACAAACGAACACAATCGAGTAATTTGCTTGGTAAACTTCTTCGATCCAACCTGAACTTGGGCGACTCTCACATGACCATCCCCTCCAGGAAATACATCAGTCACTCTGCCGATAGGCCAGTGACCTCTGGGTGTTTCATCTGATACCACTAATACAATGTCATCAACCTTGATGTCACGATGTTCCTTCTGCCATCGTTGTCGTGCGTTGAGCGCCGGCACTAACTCCTTCATCCAGCGTCTCCACGTCTGCTGAACGAGGTGGCTTGCTGGAAGATCTTTTGACTCTGGAATTTGGCAAAGAGGTGACTTCATAAGGGCGATCCTCACCCCGGAGAATTTTCGGCTCCCTGATGTCTGGGCTTGCCAGCTTTGTTGAGAGAGCGTAGACATCCCTTGTCGGGAATTTGTCTTCTGGCGGTGTGTAGCGGTCCTCGTCGTCTGCTGAGTAGGTCATGGACGTGACAGATGGTGACGGGCAGAGAGTTCCATCACTGTCACTCTCCTCACACCCAATCGACTCGTACTCACACTCCTTCTGCTCAGCAAGCTTGTTGTAGAGGTAGGGTGTGTCGTCTGCTTCGCACATCTCGATTACCATGCACCGACGGTTCTCAGTGCCTTGTGCGCTCACCTTCCGCGGCCGTTGGAGGCCTGATTCGAGCACAGGCGTGGAGCTGCCATCAGGTGCACGACTCAAAGATCTACGTGCCTGCAGTGGAGAGACTGGTGTGCTCGTTGAAGACCCTGACCCGCATCCACTGTCAGCATCGATTGTTGTGCTGCTGCTTGGATTTGGTCCTCGGTAGATCTGAAATGGAGGATGATCGGCAAGGAACGACTCAACATTGCGATCTTGACTTGAAACAGTTGCTTCAGCATATTTTGGCATCTGATACATGTGGCCGTCCTGGCTGCGTGCATCTGGCGTCAAGCTTCGTGGAGATGTGCTTGCTGAGGCGATGCTTTGAGGAGATTGGTAAGTTGACAGTAGATTGTCATCAAGTGATTTTGAGTGGTGAAATGGAATTGGTGTTCCTCGTGGCCGGGAGTAGGTACTGTCAAGCATGTCCACATTCTCGTAAGTGTTTGAGGTTAGGATTTCGGACGATTTTGAGAAGCGAAGAGGAGTCAAAGAGCTTCGGGGCCGAGAGTAGACATTGTTGGGCATGGCGACATCCTCGTAAGGCCCTGACAGCAGAGCATCCGACGACTTGGAGATCTGACTTGGAGTCAGACTGCTTCGAGGTCGCGAGTGGGCATCCCTTGGCATGGCAACATCTTCATAAGGACCCATCAGCACAATTTCAGATGATCTGGGGAGAGCAACAGGTGTCACGGTGTTTTCGAACTGCGAGCAGCTGTCATTGGGCAAAGCGACATCCTCATAAGCAACCGGAGCAGGTGATGCAGAAGGCTGGATTGGAGGGAAGGAGCTCTGAAGCGTCGGGTAGACTTCCTTCGGCAAACCCACATCCTCGTAAGCACCTGGTGAAGACACAGAGGACTTGGAATTACGAAGAGAAGGGAGGGCACTTCTTGGCCAGGAGCAGGCGCTGCTGAGCACATCTACATCCTCGTAATCACTACACGTTAGAATATCCGCTGACTTGGAGTGCTGAATCGGGGTCAGCGGTGTTCGAGGACGTGAGTAGTGGCCTGCTGTTGTTGGTGGATGCAGCGTGGATGCTGAGCGAGGCCTTGAGTACAGTCCTGTCGATAGCGGGAAGAGGAAGCTTAAGTTAAGGATGAGGCCAGATTGATGCTGGAATTTCAGCCATGAATGGATGACATTGAATCAATCTCTCTCTCTCTCTCTCTCTCTCTCTCTCTCGCTCTTCCCTCCCTCCCTCCCTCTGATAAATGCAATGGATGGGTGATTGGTTTGGCCAGGGTGCTTATTTTTGGCCAGGATTTGATCGTGATTATAATTGGTTGCAATACCATGGATGAAAAGTGAGAAAACATAGTTGTTTCAGCAAGGTGCATCTGCTCGTTGCATTTCTTTTCCATGCCCAGACACGTACTCTTTGCTGTGACTCAGGAAAAGTCAACGAGGAGGAATTTGTTCGGACAAACTATGTCGGAATGTCCCTGAGTATCCATTCTTGTGTTCTGCAGTCTAAGTTCATTATTCTCGACATACTGTGTCATCTTGAAGTTGGACGTGTACTTTCTTTGTCCAACACAGAGAGCACCAAACCTACCGTTGTGCAAGAGATGTGTCCTTATCCTGTCCATGTCCAACGTTCTCGTGCCAGGACTGGGAGTCTGTTGGCAGTTTGGTACAAGGTAGTCGTCAGGCGTTGGTGGCAAGCTGAGGTCCAGCTGATGAAGTCGAGTGCCAATGGCGGTCAGCTCTCCTTCGCTGTGAGCTCGCTCTTCCTTCGCAAGGCGGTGGTGTCGTGGATGGTCCAGGTCGCTGAACTGACAAGTAATCTTTGGCTGGAAGCTGCTGGTGTCCACCTCTTCGTAGGTTGGGCTCGTTGACCTCCCGAAATGTCTCTCCCTCATCTTGCCAACATTGTCGACCTTCAAGATGACCTCTTCATACTGGTGGAGCTGTGGGGTTGGTAGCTGGTGTCCAGTGACATAATACATCACCTGCTGGTTGGCTTTCACGGTGTTTCTCCGGCAGCACTGGACACCACCTGAAATGCGTTGGATGTTGCAGAGTAGTGCCTGGAGCACGTCATCTCGCCAATGGCTTGGACAGAGCAGCGTGAGCTTTTCTGAACCATCAGCTGGCAAGTCCATCGACTGCAGCTCAAGGCTGATCTTGTCGCTGTTGACTTCGTGACCTATGGAGGATACCTCTTGCAGGGCGTACTGGCAGAGAACGCTGCCATCCAGCGGCCTCCTGATGATGAGCTGGTCAGGACTGCTGTGCGGCTGCATGGTGAGGAGAGCATCTCGACATGGATCCGTCAGGCGAACGTGGAAGAGAGTTGGCAGAGAGCCTGTGTGTAAAGAGAAGACGGCGTTAATCCCATTTGACAGGTATTTGAGCCCTGCGTTTCTGGTTTGACAATTTGGCTCGTCAACAAGGGATTCAAAAATAGAAAACCACTGAGGTGAAGTCTCCCCCTTCGCCTTCCCCCTCTCCTCTATTTCTCGCTCTCTGTCCAATCTTCTTTTTATCCTTCCACCCCTCTCTCCCCCTTTGCTGATGCTCAGCTCTCTTGCTGTCTTTACCTGCACACTCCATCCACACTGGTATCTTTTTTTCACAAAATCATTTCATTTTCTCACCTCCAGCATTCTCCCATGCCAGCGATGCCTTGATGTCTGCTAGCCAGCAATCAAGCTCGTCCCTCTCAGGTGCACACCAGACCAGTGTGTACTGGGTGGTCTTGAACGAGAAGATCAAGCCTCGTGCCACCCGCTCGGCGGAGCTCTCAACTCGACTGCTCACCTCGGTGAACGGGACGGTCAGAAACCGCCTTTTTGTGATGCCCAACAACCCGCTGGTAGTTGAGCAGTGGAGAAAGAAGCGCTCTGAATTGAAGAAAAAGAATAAAAGGACAAATTGAAGGAAAAAATATGATACGCACGAATAGATACTGTTTTCGGTGAGGTTAAAATGTCTGTTTGGTTTCAATATTCCACTTTGACAGGTCATTCCGGTTGGGCAAACATATATGGCTGACTTAGGTACACTTCTATTCATTGTTGTTCTGATGATCCCCAACTCAAAGGAGAAAACTTCATGCATGATCAGGATCACAAAAGCATGTTATTTTGCTGTGAGCAGCTGAAATGTGGAGTTGAAAGGCTGCAGGTTAGAGAAAGTGATGTTTTGTTTTGTGTGTGAATGATAACACTGTCTCAGTTCAATTTGTTGCGGGTGGAATAGTGCGTCGTGCTGCAAAGACTCGTTGAGCTTACTTACTCTTGCCAAACGATCCCACTTCGTATGAAGTCGCCATGATCAACTGCACAGTGTACTCTTTCCATGGCTGGTGCCTTTTCTGAACACAAAAGATGCGGGAAAAGTGAATTATTATTGGTACCCAGTCGCAACAAGCGGTTAGATTGTGGCATCCATGGCCATCCGTGCAACCTTCGCAACCTAAGACTCTCACATGCGCACACCAACCCATTGTAGGATTTCAGACCGAAGTCACGGAATGCGATCTGAAGGAAGTAGCTTCTCTTCTGTTTCTTACAGATTCTCAAGTTACGGTTGCTGATGTCATCACTCACAGGACATGGGGAGACTAAGTGAATGCTCGGACATTCGAAAGCATCTTGCCGTTTTTCATGCAATTTGAGGGAGTAGAATCCTTCACCATTCTACAGAGAGGTAGCACGCGCGCAAGGTGACTACTGATCAGTAGATCTACCTTTCCGTTCAGACTGCGAACCTCCAGATGCAACGGTCCTTCTTTGGTGACTTGCTGCGGCGTGCACATGTAGGACGCTGCCTCCTCGCTGAACTCGACGAAGTCCTCCTGATCACCCATGAAGACTGATTCTGACTGAACATGACCCTGAGACTTAGAATGAAAAAAAAAATGGGAGGGGGGGGGGGGGGGCAATTTTCTTTCTGCCTGAACTTTTGAATTTGAAATATTATGTGGATTTGGACAAAAAAAGTTAAAAAGTGTCCACATTA
>JAOWAR010115089.1:0-12063 GCA_028571005.1 Clathrina lutea | reverse complement strand
GGGAGTTATATTATGGCAGCGTCCATTCACTTCAAGTGGGTTCAAGAGGAAGTGTAGTGTGGTGCTCTGAGTTACGGATTTTTCCTAGTTACGGGCAGTGCCCGGTCCCCAGGTGCCCGGATAAAAGAGGTCTGAGTGTAAATCTAAACGTCGTAGCTGGCTCCTGTTATTTAGCGTTAGACAATGTTTTATTCGAAATTGGAAGCAATATGTTTAAACACAGCATGGGCATACCAATGGGAAGTAATTCTGCTCCTCTTTTAGCTGAACTTCTTTTACATGATTATGAAAGCAATGCCATTGTAAACTTTTCCAGATCACAAAACACACCTACAGTATAAACCACAGGTACTTGAATTCACGAAAAGATACATAGATGACTTAATTCGTGTCAAGAACCCAAGATTTGAAAGAACATATTGACAAAAGATACCCAGCTGAACTAACCTTAAAAACACCACACTAACAAAGTCACGTACTTGGATCGCCTGGTTAGGATCAATGATGGTCAATTAACCTCATTGGTGTATGATGTGAAAGAGACAATTTTCTGCTTACGATACAAAATTACCCATATTTAAATCGTATTGTTCCCTTCATGCCAGCCTATGGTGTACATATATATATGTGTGTTTATTGGTCGACTGATTCGATTCGCCAAAGCATGTGATAGTTATTCACGCTTTGTGGAATGACACAGGCAATTAATTTCTACTTTGCTCCAACAGGGATTCAAATATAAATTACTCTGTCACAACCTCAAGCAGTTTTTTAGGAACCATAACTCATCATGCGTTTCTCTCGGTCGGTCACCCAACACTTACGTGAGGGTATCGATTGTCAGGTCTTCTGAGTCAGGTTAACAGCTCCTCGCTGAACTAGGCTAGTGGGGCAGATGATAACCTCCAATGCCCGACCGATTATCCATTCTCGTGTCTTTTTTGGACGTTTTTCTTCCTTTAATTGTTTTCTTTAGTTTTTGTTTCCATTATACCAATATTTATTCTTCTCGTATTTTCGCTTGTATTTCCTTGTTTTATTTATTTGAATATTATTATTTTATGATTAATAATAATTATTATTAATTCAGCAGGCGTAAAATCCAAGAGGCCTCCAGGGCTCTTCGCTGTACCAGCCAGTGGCTGTCCATTTCACACAGCTTGGCCACTTGCCACGGGTTTGCGTTGGCCCCCATGGATGTGGTACAGCGAAGAGCCCTGGAGCACTCCTTGATTTTACACCCAACATCTCAACTCCTCAACCGTGACGATGGACTTGACATTCTCACTGTTTGAAGCACACATTCCCACCCTACTCACAATTCCCCTTTGCTACCCTAGCTGTCACTCCGACCTCCCCTCTAGCACCTCTTCAATACCATGCACTCATGTAGACACACAATATAAACACAAAGCTTCCCCACGAACTTCATTTCTCCTGAAGAAGCCTTCCCAGGCAAAACGTTGACTTCCCCTCTCCCTTTCTCTTCCTTTTTTTTTGTTTTGTTCCTTCTCTTCTTTGTTTTTAATCAATAAAATGTTTCTCTTCACTTGTTCACAGTAATAATAATGACAATTAGTGGCAAAAACAAAAACAACAACAATAAAAAGTGATAGAACACCAGAACTCTACTAATTTTGGCTTTCAGCAGCGACCAGTGATGGGCAGGCAGCCGATGGCACAAAAGAAAACCCGTGGGAAGCGACTTCCTCTTTAACACTTTAAACGAGCGAAGCGAAGAAAATGAGAGTCTGCATCGGAGATAGTTCATTCTTCTTCTTCTTCTTCTTCTTCTTCTTCTTCTTCTTCTTCTTCTTCTTCTTCTTCTTCTTCTTCTTCTTCTTCTTAATTCTTCTTCTTAATTATTCTTCTTCTTCTTCTTCTTCTTCTTCTTCTTCTTCTTCTTCTTCTTCTTCTTCTTCTCTGAACTGCTCTCACCCCGACCCCCCAAGGCTCCAAGTAGTATTGTTTCATGGCCTTCAAACACTCAGTGTTTTGAGAAATTCAGGCCTTCAAATGGTTGCCACAGTACTAGTCTAAAACGTGTCTGATTCGCATGAAAATGCATATTTGTGAAATCACCGATTACAGTTGGAAAGTTGCCCGAAGGAGCCTGCCTCTGGAGCCCCTAGGAGGGAGATGCCATGACCCTTATAGTGGTCATTTTGTTGCGATCACCCAGGAAGAACTCAAATTTTGCCGGACCATCCAAAATGAGACTGCTACGGGCCTGTAAAAGGTCGAATGAATGCACAAAATCGAAGCTTGAACGTTCAAGAACGAACAAGCAGCCAGAGACTCTGGCACACAGTCTAACTTATTCAAACACGGTCAAACATTGCCATATGGGTCTGACATAATTTAGATTTAGCTGCTAGAGTTTCCCAAGAAAATTCAGGCTTGGAATACCAATCACTGATAAGGTATTTATTCAATTTGGGAGTTTTCCTGGTTTCTCTTCATTGTAATCAACCAGGTCGGTGTGTGTGTATGTGTGTGTCGGATGAAGGTGTGGAGTTGATGCTGTTTTGTTGTAATTTCTGTGTTTATTTGTTGGTTGGTCATGAGTTGAATTTGTGTGCATCTATAAAGAAAGTAGCTAGTTTTGCTGCTATGGGCTGAACATTTCCCTGAGAGAGGTTTCTGAGAGAGTTGATCCTGGCTGTTGCATTTCTTTGCTTGCAGTCGACATCTGGTCAGTCGGCTGCATTATGGCAGAGTTACTCACGTGTCGGACCATCTTCCCCGGGACCGACCGTATCCTCCTTTGACTGGTCTTCTTCTTGATGAAGAATTTTTGGCAAATCGTTTCTGCTGTTGTATTGCCTCTTCAACTGTCTGTAAGCATGTCCTTCTGTGTGGAATTCTGTCCTCTTAGCTTGGGCTATTCTGGTGCAAGATGATGGATTTTCTTTGGATAGCCGGAGAAGGATTTTCTTTGAGCTTGGTGTGATTTCAGAGGGCTGAATTCCTTTCACTCTTGGCAAAGACATTGACCAGCTTACGCATATTCTTCAGCTGGTGGGCTCGCCCACTGAAGAAATGCTTACCCGGATCAGCAAGGAGGTGTGTTTGTGCTATTTGCCATTTTTCTTCTCAGGTTGTGGCTGTTTGCTGTCAGGAATCAATGATGTTCATCTTTGCTGTGTTGTGAAACTTTAGTTCAGTCCTTGTCATCAAAGCAAGCTCCAATCAATTAATCAAGCTCCTATCAAGATAATTCAACCACCTTATGTCAGATTTGTCTCTTCCTCTCTCCAAACAGTTGCTTCCGACTTTTCTTTCTTTTTCTCCTTCTTCTCCGCAGGCACGCCTTTTTGTCGAGACCCTTCCACACTATGAGCGACGTTCATTTAGTGAAGTGTTTATTGGTGATAATCCCCTCGGTAGGTTTTGAAGTGTTTGCTTAAGTCAATTTGTAGAAACTCCTCGAGTGGATGCTGTTTTGGTCTGTGGATAGTAAGCTTTTACTTGAAAGTGAATAATCTTGCCTGTAGAGCATTGTTAATTTGTCTGTCCGCTTTCTTCTCAGCCGTGGATCTTCTTGAGAGAATGCTAACACTTGATGCACGTGCTCGCATCACTAGCGAAGTTGCGCTTGCTCACCCTTACTTCAGCAAGTACCACGATCCCTCCGATGAGGTGCGTTGTGACCCTGTCTTTGTCTCATCCAGCCCTTCTGCACCAGTGTTTTCATTCTCATTATTTTTTCTTTCGCATGTTGGTGACATTAATGGTCTTCTGTGTCTGTCCCTAGCCGATTGCTGCACCGTTTGACGATGCGTTTGAATCTGCTAAGAACCGGTCGGTTGATGATTGGCGAGGTAGGTGCTGTACTTTGCTCTTAGATGCCATCCTTATAGGTCAATAGTAAGAGTGAATTTGTCTGAGAAGTGCCCAGTTCTGGGTGGGATCTGTAGTGATATATCCCCCTTTCATCCCCACTTGCCATCACGATCAGATTGTTTGGTTGCTAGTACAGGCAGCCCAGGCTATTTCAACAACCATTGCTGGGCTTCAAGTATTTTGAGTATAAAGGAAAAAGTCCTCGACGTTCTCGGTGGACCTGTAATAATAATTAAAAAAAGAACCCTCTTTACAAAGTTTTTGTTAATGTTGTTGTTGTTGTTTGAGGCACTTATTTTTGTTGTTGTTATACCTTTTGTTATATTTGTTGTTGCTGTTGTTGTTGTTGTTGTTGTTGTTGTTGTAGTTGTAATTGTTGTTCTTGAGGAGCAGGGGTGATTTAGAACAGAACCGAGGATGAGATTCGAATTTGTGTGAACGTCATCGGGCATTGCACGCCTGAACTCCGCGCTCCTGAGGCGAGCATGCAGAGGTCGAAGGCAGAGGCGCATACCCAATAGTTACGGCCGGTTGCTGCAACCGCCATTTGCCAGTTTTGAATCCTCCTCACCATGAAACCGACTTTTTTGAGCCGGTGGATTGGTCTGAGCAATTGACACCGGGAGCTCCGTTCGGCTAGGCGCCGTATCGTCGCAGGTTCGAATCCGGTCTGTGCCAATCGGGAATGCAGAAAAGAATTATGTTTGAAGGCTCAGTCATGACGTTGGTCTACACGTGCTCTTGGCGTGGGCAAGTTTGGCGGGAAATTGATCGTTGTGCATCGCCTCGCAATTCGGGGTTTTGGCAGACGTGCATGTGCACTGGCACCATCGATCAGCCGTTCAATCTGTTATCAAGAGTCTGTCATCAAGATGACTGACGGAACCGCAATCGCTCACTGCCTTTCAGAATGAAGGCTTCTTTTGATTTAGTAGTGTTTCCGTTTTTTTCTGGCCTTTTCCTTGTTCTGATCACTGCCCTCGTCCTCACTGGCTCACACAAGACGCGATCGCCCCGCACAAATGAACTGTTCGTGGCGCGATGTGCCTATCCTCGCACAGCGATCTGCTATCATACGTTTACATACTTTGCAAGCGCTGATCAAAATGTACACGACCGTGGTTGCGGCTAGCCAAAAATGGACGAAGCGTGGCCAGCACCTGGCGCCATGAACCGGTGCCCCCAACTAGGACGTGAGGCCAAGTGCGCTGTCATGGTGAAACTCGAAAGAAGGAATTATTTGGCGACTGGAGCACAGGCGTTTTGGCGCATGCCCTCCCATTCAGTTACGCGTTGTGGCTGCCTTCAAGTTAGATAAAACAGGTTCAATGACAGAGTTCAGAAAAAAAAGTGCAATCTTCCCAGCTTTCTGTAAGTTCATCACCATCCCTAAATTTCCATGAGTACACAAACTCAGGAGCACCTCACGGAGGTGTTTTCCCTAGGAGGTGTTTTCAAGGTACACCTCAGTTAGGAAACTTGAGGTTTTCCTGATCTTGGGACCCTCCAAAAGTGACCAGAAAGTAGGAGAAAGAGATGGTTTCCCTTAAGTGAGTGGTGATCGAGAGAAAAAAGAAAAAAAGAAAAAAGGATGTCAGAAACCATTGCCAGAGGAGGGAGGAAAAGGGTGTTTTTTTGAAGTGAGTGGCTATTGAGTGCAAAATAATAAAATAAATAAATAAAAAAGTCACTGAAGACACGATCAATTAGGAAACGTAGGTGTTTTCCTGACTTTGCTGCCAGTTCCAAAAATAAAACACCTTTTTTGTATGTTGTATCCCCGTGAAGTGCTAGCTCTTGTAAACTGGGGCTTGTGATCTGCCTGGGAGCGTTAAATCTTCTTGCAAGTGTCTGAGACATGGTCCGGTGGTCACCACTTTGAACTGTTCTCACAGCAGTGTAACCAAATCTCAAATAGACTTTCGTGCTGCCCCGTTGCAACAATCAAAAGGGGTTTTGGACTTCCTCCCCCTTACTACTACCAACACGCCACCCCAGCAAACAACGTCCCTGGCATTCCCAGTCCCTGCTAGACAATGGCAACCACCAACAGTTGAAGAAGAGGTGCTTTTGTAACGTGCCCAAGTTGGCCCAACAACACAAGAAGACACACGGAGAGGTTACGAATCTCACAGTCTCCTTATCTCGTCTTTTGGCAAGGCAGGGAGGCCTTTTTATACCTCAAAAGCATTCGATGTAGCAATATGACACTTAGTACGCGACTTCACGCCCTCATATTACTCCCTCCCCTATAAACGGTAACATCCACGTGACCGGAGCAAGGAGGAGAGAAGACAAAGTAGCAATAACAAGAGATGCAAGAACAAGTAGAAAGAAGGAAGGGAAAAATAGAATTATGTGCCAGCAACTGAAAGAATAAGAAATGAAACAAACAAACAAGCAGAAAAAGAAATATACACAAACAAACAGGTAACAACAACAACAATAAAAGAAAATGATGGGGCGCCAACAATGTAGTCACTGTGCCAGGCTGGCTGGTGGCGAGCTCGACGAGCTTGCCTATCTAAATTTTGGCTCTCCAGATCAGACAGTTACTCGTTCGCGTCAGTATGCATGACGTCCGAGGCTGGGCTTGGAGCGAACAGAGTGGATAATATTCCAGTGAAAGGTGGGGTACCATATTGTGGCTTAAGGTGGTCAATGTGTACCACCAGTTACCGGTCGGACGTCAGATGTTGGATACGGAGAGTGACGTCTCAATAAGGTCCCTTCCAGTTGAAATGGAACTTCCTGCAGTGGTCTGGGGGAACAGCAGGGGAAAAACGCCAAACCAAATCACCAACAGCTGAGAAAACAGGAGCCTTACGTGATGTCGAGTCGTATATGTCTTCTGCCGGCATTGCACGTCACATTGGTGGCAGCGGTGGGATTGGTCCCGTCAACTGCAAGGACGCAGCTTTTCACAAGGAAGGGTTAATGTCGCAGTGGGCAAAACAGTGTGATCGTTGGTCAGTGTGTGTCGTGCCACGGTAGTCTAGTGTGTATGGCACGGGAGGCCTGTTCCCGAGACCCAGGTTTGAGCCCTGGTTGCGATACATGTATTTTTCCCCTGTGGCTTGCCCCTTCCTTCCCTTCTCACATTTGGGCCGGTTGGGGTACGTTACGGTTTCAGCGTACTGAAAATTTTGTGGAGGCTTCAGAGCAGCAGCCGTAGTACTTGCCATGACATGAGATCAGTCCAATCCAAAAAGAACTTGGTTCCTGGCAATCTTGAACCACCACTACCTTCACCTTTTGCACCATGCGTGCACCCATACATGACCGCATGTATCTGCTACACACACTTGTGGTACTGTCCCCTTTCACTCTCCACTGAACCATATGCAACACACAGGTGCAAGTGCAGACATAACATGGTAATCCATCTGACTCAGGCTCTAAGGAAACTGTGCGCTCCACCAGAATTCTCACCACTGGGCACCTAAGAAGCCCCTTGGCTTTGTAGCTGGGAAGTACATGCCTGCCTCCTACATCGCAGCCCTCTACCACTGACTCCAAGTAACCACGGTGACTGACGACAACCAATCCTCCAAACACAACCACGAACCTCTCCGACGAGAATCAGAGCTCATGTCACGACAACAAGACGAGAGAGCGCCGGCAGGAAGCCAAACTAAGAAAAAAAAACATTGAACACAAGAGAGCATCCTCTGTAACTTACCAGGTTTCAGGAAGATCAGCATGTCACCACTAGGCGGGGAAAAAGGCGAGTGAAAGGCGGGAGTTGCCACGGACATGCAACCCACGCTTTCTCCATCCGTTGCTGAGTTGCTAACACTTCCTCTACCATACCAAAACGTATCCTTTTCCTACGTTTTCCAAAAGAAAATAAGCTACCCTCACCTCGGATAATAACACCCTCACCTCGGATAACTAGCTGGCCAAGGCTGTTTCTCCTTGAAATCTCCACCGATTTTGACAAAATAAAAAATGGCGGAAAGCTGTACAATCGAGCTAGCCTCTCTTCAGGCTCAACCCAATACGCGAACTGCCATCGCCATGGCAAAACCGAGAAGGACGCATACTCATGCAGGAGCATCAGGAGAAGGTACTCATACCCGGTCAATGGTATACCCAGCAAGATCGCCGTGCGTCGTGGTGCCATGAAGTTGAGCAAAGAAAAAAATAGGTTGTCTCAAATCCCCTCGAAAACTGTTCTTTTGTCCTGTTGAGCCATCGGAAGGGGCTCTCAACAGAACTCAACAGAAGTCAAGCCAAAACTGCAAAACTGGCGAAAGCTCTAGCTTTGCTGCCTTTTCGGCCAAGGCCAGGGGCGATCGATCTTTCAATATGCGCGTACCATTGCAACCGTATTTCGGGATTTGAAAATTTCCCTAGATGCATAAAGATACGACGCATGCACATTGAAACAGCCCTGCTCTCCATGACATAGCGCAGAGATGGCCGCGCGTGCGACAGAAAGAGTCAACTTTTCTCGCTGTATGATTGTGTCATCTTGCTTTAGACCACCCACGTAAGGGCTGTGCGTGTGACGACGCAACTGGTACAGTAGTACGGATGGTCAGGTTTATCAGGGCTCGAGTCAGTGAGAGCCTGTGAATAATCTGAAAGGACAGGGTGTTTACTGACTTCCATCGTCAGCGATTGCATGCATATTCAGCTGGCCTTTGGGTCCATGCAGCACCACTGGAGCCACCTTCAACTCAGTTCAAGCGTCTACTCAATATGTGTGGCCCGTTGGTCGGTATCTGAAGCAGTATGTAAGAGTTTAAGGTAATCGTTTTTGCAGCTCTTGAAGCCTAACTTGAATAAGCACGAATCAGGTTCATGTGGGTCAGCAAACTTCCGGAATCTCAGTTCATTCGCATTGAAGCAGATGTGCTTATTGAAAAGGTTTGGATTTCTGAATATCGCACACTGGGATATCCAAAAGTTTGAAACACAAAAAGCACATCCCACATTCGCTAGCCTTGTTAGGGTGGATGATGCGGTCCGGACAGCAGCTCATGCTGGTACCCAGTTGCAGGTTGGCTTGGCCGGAAACTTTGGTGGTTTCAGCTTTCAGGCACGCAAGGCTTATGGTCTCACCATTACCATGACCTCCTCTAACTCCCGAAGCCAGTCGGTCTAGTCATAAGTCGTTGCACGCTCTTCAGTTCTCCTCGCCAAGCAATGTCAGCTGAATTTCAGTTGACGTGCCTCTGGCAGCTTAGCTGCAAGTTTCTGCAGCAGTAGGACTGGTTGGATATCAGCATGCTGTTCGAAAGCGTTGAAGAGAGATATCATAGAGTTCCTTTCGACGCTGAAGCTTCGTAGTTCATTGATGTCCTTTTCGTACAGGGTAGACCAGCTCTCTAATGTCCGGAGCACCTCCTGTTTGAGGAGTGCTTGTCATCCATATCGCTTCTCTAGCGCCCACATTGACCTTGAACAAGGCGCTTTGGTTTCCTTGAAAGGGAAAGCCATTCGATGCGTCTGGCCTTTGAAGTTACCTCCTCTCACTGAGTGTGGGGACGTCGTTGAAGGGGTGTAGGAACAGCGAGCAAAACCTCTGATACTCGCTTGGTGACCAATCCTTCAATTCAGGTATATGTCCAGCTCCGACATTCCCAACGCTCTTACATCAATTGTGTTCTTCCCAGCAGGGTCACGGCATGCATCAGGAGTTATTGCATCACGATATTTTGCTGTCCCGGGTTTTTCTGGAGGTCTTTGCAGATTCAGGTGTTCCGGTATGAAGGGGAATTGAGTCGGGTTCAGGCTCAAGTCGACTGGATGTTGCCTCCAGTGTGTTTACTCATTCAACTGTTCGGCAGCCAAGGTCAGGTAAGAGGAGCATGTAGTTGGCGCCTGAAGTGATCCCTGGCAGGGTGCCTTCTGTTTCAGCGTCTGTGTACGTTTGTACATCATAACAGCTCAATCGCGAACGCTCATCGACTCCTCGCCCCAGGAAGATCTCAAAGGTCAGTTCAACAACCCATGCCTTCGTTTTGAGCTTTGCTAGTTTGGCTTTCTGGCAAGCTTCTTGTTCGAGCCTCTGCTTTGTGCAGCTGTCGGAGGCCATCCAGTTCGGCCTTTCCCTATTACGCATTCAGTCGAGCCTTCTGACGTTTGCTCAGATGGCTTTCATTAGATCCATCCTTTGATCCAGTTGCTGACTACCTTGGGGAGACAGACAACCCATTGCTAAGGGAGTATATTCTTGACCTGACCGGATTTTTACCCCGGGCAGTAACGCTTCGGCTTTCCGGCTTGAAAGGGGAAAATGTTCTGACAACACACATCGCCAGAAATTTGACTGGCAGACATGCAAGTTGAATGATCCAATGCGCAAGGCCTTAATTATGCCATGTCAAGGAAACCAGCCGGGTCGATAATGGCGAACGCGTACCCTTCCTCTGACCGAGGGCCGACAGAATAGGCCTGTCGCAGCGATCAACTTGAGTGGACGATCGTTCAGACTGTCATCTTGCTGCCGTGCCGCACAGATTATTTTTCGCTTTCGAAGCTTGCAGGATGGCTTGCTCAGGAGGAAATTGTCCGCGCGATGAGCGAAGCTGAAGCTACTGAAGAAGTACGTATATCCTCACCTCGTGAGCGCCGTTTTGGTCGTAGGTCTCGGTCAACGTTCACTAGCGCTTGACATTTCGCTCTCCCCTCTCTTTCCTCTCTCTCTCTCTTTCTTTCTCTCTCTCTCTCTCTCTCTCTCTCTCTCTCTCCCTACTGTCCATATCCTTCCCTTTCTTTGTAGGTAGTGACGTAGTTGGTCGAGGTACGGACAGAGGAAGGCCCCCTCTCCTTTTCATATGACCCAGGTCCCTCCATCCCTCCACCCCTGCGCGACTATACGTCTTCAACCCGTCACCAAACGAGGAGGTCGTTCACCAGCAGGTAGCGAGTTTGCGTTCAGCAGTGTGCAACCTGCTTTCACGTCGACATTTGCAAACGACACGTTGCGACTCCTCGGTTCCCTCTCCCCCCGACTGTTTTAAGGTTTTATTCGATTGCTTCCTCGCCTCCCACATTGTTCCCGAGTTTCCCCTTGATAAATGTTCTCCTGAGTTCTTTCCCCGGATTGGTAAGTTTATAGACTTACAGTGGGCGATAGCTTTTATGCTAAACGCATTTTCTTATATTATATAATTAGCCCTTTCTCTGAAAGAACCCAACCAACCTTTGCCCAAAACCCAGCCGACCCTGACGCCCTTGTGCCCTCCCCATTTGTGAAGAAGTTTTTCTTAAGGTTACTGTCCTCCCTGTGTAGATACTTACTCCAGCAAATTATCCATACCATACGCCATTTCTTTTCAGTCCACACTACCATTTGGGATGTTGCTTTGGTTTATAGTCTTTTTTCACCTCTTCTTATGTTGAACCCAATTCTCTGTAAATGGGTCGAATTCTCTGAAATTGGTCCAATTCTCTGCAAAAAGGTCCAATTCTCTGTTCGTACACGAGGCTGACTTGCTTCTTCTTTCAACCGTTGTACACATGTTTGAGAATCTGGGAGAGAGGTACTGGTGATTAAAGAGAGAATATCATACAGTTTACAATGGAGCAAAAGCCATTGTTTCAGATCGTGCTGTCAGACAGGAGAGACTTAGGCTTTTTCCTCTTGCTTGCACTGCCAGAATGGGCTTGCTTTTTTCTGAAAGACTGTGGGAATTGACCATATACCTCTTCCTCAATGTAGCGTTTGTTCATTTTGCGCATGCCATGTGGTTGACTGAATGCTGTGGTTGACCGAGACACTTCGTTGACGAGCCAGGGACATGAGAGTCTGACATAACAACGACATTTTACGAAATTTTGCAGCAGGTCAAAATCCGTGCCGAGACCGGGACTCGAGCCTGCGGCACCAAATCGCCTAGCAGACGAGAATCACAAGACTATCCGCTACGCCATCACGACATCCTCAAAATGTATGGGAAATGGCATAGTTTCTAGGTCAGGCTATCTCGTCCACATGGGAGTCCGCGGCCCGGAAGATGGTAGTAGCGACAGGAGCGCCGGACAGTTAGCACGTCAAGGTGATTCGAACCAACTAGCCCCCTGAAAGAATCGGTCAACGCCAAGCTAAGCGTAGTCAGTATCGAAGAAGAGTTGACCGCTCGGAGAAAAACACATTGGATGAAATTTTGTAGAAGCTTAAAATCGGTGCCGAGACCGGGACTCGAACCTGCGGCACCAAATCGCCTAGCAGACGAGAATCACCTCACTTATCATTCATTCATT